>JBBPRR010001138.1:0-12779 GCA_038093115.1 Hortiboletus flavorubellus | reverse complement strand
CATGGTAGAAGTAGAAGATGTTTCAAGTGTGAAACATGTAAGAGAATGTGAAACGTATAGTAAAACATGTATCACATCTTATGACATCATGAAACACCAGATAAGGGTGATGTCATAGTCTAGACCATGAGATAAGAAAAGAACTTATCTATATGTGATGAGTAATATGGAATAGTGTAAGAATAAGTTCAAAGACCGATCTAGAATCTGGTATCAGGAAATGAAAGATAAGATTAGAAATACCAGAATTCTCAACACTCCTCCTCGCTGTCCATGTTATGAACGAAAGGGGATAAGTCGAAGAGCTTTTCTTCCATCCTCAAACTTCTGCTTTCCAAGATTCTTTGTGAAGATATCAGCGAACTGCTGGTCTGTGGGAACATAGTAAAGTCGGATTTCTCCAAACTCCACAGATTCACGAATATAGTGGTCGGTCATGTGAACATGTTTGATACAACCTTCTTGTGCAGGATTGGAAGCGAGGAATATAGCACCCTGGTTGTTGACACAGAGTGGTAGTGGACCTATCTTGAATCGTAACTCTTCATAGACGTTACGGATCCAGCGAAGTTGTTTTGCAACTTCAGTCATTCCACAATATTCTGCTTCGGTGGAAGAGAGCGTAACTTGACGTTGTCGCCTAGATAGCCAGGATATGATGCCATTGTCTAGAAAGATGGCATAGCCAGTGGTAGAATGTGATGTTTCAACGTCTCCAGCCCAATCTGTATCAGAATAGGCACATAAGCCATTTTGATCTTCATGTCCAAAGTATGAGATGCAAAGATCCTGAGAGGATGATAGATAGCGCACGATGTATAGCGCCTTTTGCAAATGTTCTTCCGTAGGATTGGAAGAGAACTGGGACATCTTTATGATGGAGTAGGCTAAGTCCGGTCTGGTACCCAGCATGATGTATAACAGTGATCCGATGACCGACTGATAGCGACTGCGAAGAGCGGGGTTCGACTAATTTTGGTCAGAGTTTGGTCTCGGATTATATCCAGTAGGAAAAGGTACAGAGACTGGTTTGCAGTTCTCTTGGCCAAATCATAAAACGACTTTCTCCACATAGCGAGTTTGGTCCAAAGAGATAGCTTGCTTCTTGCGATCTCTAGTGATCCTCATACCTAGGTACTCAGTGGCTTGACCAAGATCTCTTGATTCCCATTGTTTCATGAACGAAGCTTTCTGGAAGAGGACCTGTGTTTTGTTACTTCCCATAAAAAGTGCATCATCAACATAAATGAGGAGAATAACAATCTCATCACCAATGATCTTGAAATAAGTCCCTGGGTCAGACTTGCATCTGAGAAATCCCATCTCCAGGAGAGACTTGTGTAGCTGCTTGTTCCATTGAAGCGCAGCTTGCTTCAAACCATATATCGCTTTCTTCAAGTGACAAACCTTGGTCTCCTGACCCTTTACTACAAATCCTTCAGGTTGTTCGAGGTAGATTTCCTCATCCAGCTTGCCAAATAAAAAGGCGGTTTTGACATCTAGAGCTTCGATTTCCCAATTGTGAAGCGCAGCTAGAGCAATAAGAAGTCGGAAGGTTTCAAACCTTGCTACTGGAGAGAAGGTTTCTTCATAGTCTATTCCGAAGACTTGTGTGAATCTTTTAGCGACAAATTGAACTTTCTTGCGACCGTCAGATTTCACAGCATAGACCCATCTCCCTTTGATAGGTTTACGACCCTTAGGTAGGTCTACCAACATCCATACCTTGCGATTGTGAAGGGACTGTATCTCCTCCTTCATCACAGCATTCCATAGTTTCTGTTCCTGTTTCGAGAGCTTTAGCACGTCTCAATATTGTTTAGGAATAGAACCTGATCCAACTGCAGCATTAAACAGTGATCTCATCCACTTGGAGGAATACATCTGTCCAAGATCATCATCTTCATTTGTCGGAGTGACATCCATCTCCTCCTGGATAGTATCAAGGCCTCTAGACACATCTCTCTCGATATCAATTGGTGGTCTATTCCCATAAGCATTATCAGGAAGAATCCTTAATATGGGAACGTGAGAGGATCGTTGTTGTTTAGCAGGAGCTCTAGTGGAGGAGCGTTCATCCCTGGTAGGGTGGTGCTGGTGAGGTCGAGATCTAAATTCAGGTAGGGACTCATCGGGGTGTTGATGAGGTGGTAACCAGACTCGAGGCGTTAAGTCTAATGGTCTCTCCTCTTCAGGAGGTGAATCTGTGAGCATGTAGCGTTTATGCTGATGTCAGTCGACTATTTCACTTCGGTGACCAGTGTCTGGTTTGACACGTTTAGAAGGAGGTCGGAAGGGTGATGTATGATAGGATGGTGGATTGTTATTTGAAGAATCCTGGAAATCCAAGAAAAGAGGTGATAAAGGATCTTGTTCTGGAGGTGGTTCCCAAGGAGTAGTAGATGGAGTGGTATATCCTCGTGATTGCCCATCAGGAGGTTGACGTGGTTGATTGGGTTGATGACCTAGTCCTACAGGTACGGGTATAAAAACATCTCGAGAGGGTTCCGGATTCCTTGGTCGAGTATCGTCCTTTGAGTGGTCGTGTGGGTTGTCTTCATCGGCATTTTCTTCGGCATAGTCCGAGTCGATTGGAATAGGGGTTGGTTCGTCTTTTTTGTCTCTGAGACAATAAGGAAAGACTTTCTCATCGAAAATGGTGTTCGTAGATATGAACATTCGTTGTCACTCTTTAGACCAAAAGCGGTAGCCTTTAGTGTTCAGTTCATACCCAATAAAGATCATCTCCTCAGATTTGGGAGAGAGTTTGTCTTGTCGCTGTTCCGGAGGTATAAAGACATAGGCACGGGTCCCAAAGATCCTAAAGTATGAAACATCAGGTTTGTCTCCAGTGAATTGCTCACTAGGTGTCTTCCATTCATGACGACGCATAGGTTGTCTGTTATAAATGTGTAATGCAGTCTCAACAGCATCTTGCCAGAATGATCTAGGCATACATGCATGTTGGCGAATGGTTTCAGCTTTTTCAAGCAAAGTTCTATTGAATCTCTCTGCACGACCGTTCTGTTGGGGAGTGTGAGGAACAGAGGTTTGATGCGTAATGCCTCTGGACTGAAAGAACGATTGTAGCGTCCCAGCCATAAATTCCCCCCCTCGGTCTGAACGTACAGAGGTGAGCAAGTGACCAGTGAAGGTTTCAGCCCAAGAAACCATCGATTGGAAGTGTCGTGAGACAACATCCTTGGTACATAAAAACGCAACAACTGCAAAACCAGAATAATCATCAATGAATGTGAGAACATAACGTGCACGGTATCGAGATTCTGTTGGCATAGGACCAACGAGATCCGAATGTACAAGTCCGAGAGGACGAGTAGCACATTTTCCTGAAATAGGATAGGGGCGATCATGCATCTTCCCAAGGACAAAGCCTTTACAGGGAGAGTCGGTATCCGGGAAAGTGACAGTGGGTATATCAGAAACATGAAGTGGAGCGTGGCAAAGAGCATTCTTGGAGGGATGTCCAAGACGATGATGCCATAAATCGTAGGAGTCTTCCTTAACAAGTGACATGATACGACCTTTCGTTGGAGTAATCGGAGATGACTGAAACCAATGAAGGTTATTATCCAGAGATGAGGCAGATGCCCGGATCACCAGACGATCACTTGAGTCCCAGATTCTGGATTCGGAGTCGCTGATGGTACACTTATAGCCTTGGCTAGTAAGCGTAGGAACTGATAAAAGTCGGTGACCTGCATGTGGAGCATACCAAACTTCATCAAGAACGAGAGGTTCTTGGCCTGAAGCTTTCTGTTGAACTATAATCTTGCCTGGACCATACATAGGAACTCGTTCTCCGTTGGCAACAACAGCAGAACGGACTTGAGATCCTAGATGTGCAAAGTCACTTTTAAATGGTGATAAGTGATCAGTGCAACCACTGTCGATCATCCAGTGGTGTCGGGCGAATGACTTAGCAGTATCTCCTCCTAGCGCAAAAGCGCCGTGATAATCATCAAAAATATCATATCCATCGCCAGAATACAAAAAGTACTCGTCATCGTGGTTATACCCGTCCAAAATTTCATAGGAGGGATAAGGTAACTGTACTCCAGGGTCTCGTGGTAAAGCCACGGTCAATGCCTCAGGCATGATTGGAAGTACGGTCTGGATATGACTCTCATTCAACAATTTGACGTTGTTGAAATGAGACGATGAACTGGCGAGTCCACCAAGAGTGAAAGAAACTTTCTTCCTCTTTTCCTTCTTCTTCTTCGTCTGTCCCATTGTAGCATTTGTTCCTTCAGAAGGGGCATTCTCTGAAGGAACCGTATCGAAAGGGCATTTGAGACGGCCTAGCTACATTCATCCCATTTTCTTCATCCCAGCCAGCATTGGCTATAGTGGAAGTGGAGTCGTCCATTTCAACTTCCTGAATCTCCCCAATCTCGTGTTCTCCAAGGTGATCTATAAATCTGTGAGCGAGATCATTATCATCCAGTACGAACTCATTTGCAAAGAATACTTCATTAGCAGCTTTGCCTTTTCCCTTGGCATTATGACGCGCATTGAACCAATCTTTCTTTTGGTTGCGGCCAGGCTGCTTAAATTTAGCAGGACCTTTTCCTCTACCTCTCTGATTCTGGTTGGAGCCAGAAGGTCTCGGTGTGGAACCGGCAGAAGGTTGTTGGAAATTGGACTGTTGTTCAGGTGTCTGATGCGGTTTCTGATAAGAAGGGGTCTGGTTCCTCCAGGCATTTTGCTGTGGAGGACCGCGCTTTATGACATTGGTCCTGTTAACCTGTGCATCTCCGGAGGACTCGGCATGAGAAATCCAGGCATGGAGTGGTCGGCGCGTAGCGCGGAGATTCATCTCCATGAGTATCCGTGTTGTAACGGTCTCCATATTGAAGTTCGCAATCTTGACAGTTTGGGTTATAGTTGAGGCGAGTTGTTGGTATTCATTTGAAAGGGATGATAAGAGCAACATGGCTCTAAAGTTCTGGGGAAGATTTAAACCAGCTTGGGTAAGCTGTTCGAAGAGGGATGAGAGACGACTGATGTCCTCGTTGGCGTGTTGGGGTCAAATATGCATACGAGATGCTTGATTAAAGAGCAGGAATTGTCCGGTGAGACCAATGGTCCCAAAGAGGGCTCGGAGACATTCCCATAATGCTCTAGCGACAGATGGGAAAGCTTGTTGGTTCGCCCACTCATAGGAAACGTGTGTGAGGAGGGAATCGTTGATGGTGGAGGCCATAAGGCCCAAAATACGTTTATCTAGCACTTTCCACTTTGCTTGAGCTCGTCGAGGTCAGCACCAGCAGGTAGACTGGCATAAGTGAGAGTGCCATCAACGAATTCCCATACGGAATAGGAGGATAGAGTGGAGCGGACGCGAATGCTCCAAATGTCGTAATTCAACTGTCCAACAAGGGTAGGGATTTTGGTGACGAAGGAAGCGTCAAACTTGACTTCGGTGGTAGGGAGTGCCATAACTGTTTAGAGGAGATCTGAAAAGACATCGTCAATAAAACAAGATTCAACAACATGTGAAAGCAGGCAAAATGTGGTAGAAGAATGGATAAGTTCAATATTTCCTGGTAACGGATATCCTGGAATGATTCTAGAAGATCTGATAATCCTTTTGTTCTGCAGATGCCAGTACTCTGTTCGTTGCTTCTTGGTACGTTTCTCAGTGATCGGTGCATTGTCTCGATGCAGTTTAGACATCGGCAAGAAGGCATGTGATTCAAACAAGTCGAAACACGTCTCCACAAAATAATGTGAGTTACCAATATATTTATTGGTAAAGGTGCCTTCCTGTACACAGATTTGAGATATATCACAAGAAAAATAAGGAACTTGCAACAAAGAATGAGGTAAACTGTTAAGCGTCAAGAAATTTGAGAAACAAGGATAAAAATCAGAGTTATACACAAAATCTTCATATAAAAGTGGCCATGAAGGAGGAAGAGGGGTTTGTCCAAGGAATTCAACGATGTTGGAGAACCCGTCTACGTTCTTCTCCTTCCTGGGCAGCTCTTCGAGGTCTTCTTCGTCCAGGGGCTGATCGGAGGCCCTCATAAATCGCATCTCGCTCATCATTAGACATAGCGGATTTGATTAGTCTCTGTATCTGACGTTGAACCTTGTAAGCGGGGTCACGATGGTAAAGAGAACGAAGATTGGCGTCAAAGGAATCATTCCATCAGGATAGGTATGGTGGTTCTGTTCACTGAACAAAACCCCAGTCATCTGCCATGACTGCTGCGGGCGGTAGCCAATTTGGCTCAAGAGAGCGTTCAAGCTCAAGATGAGGACCGTGGTCAGGAGGAAAATGGGTGCGACGAATGGCTTCAAAGCCTTGAAAATGAACTCAAGTTGGAAGGGCGTCAACATATTTCTTGACCGGGAAAGCCCAGCCAGCGCCTTCGTATGCAGAGCCGATTGTTTCACATTTATACATGAAACTATTGACCAAAGCCAAAGACTTTAGTCGGGTCTTGCATGGTCTAATCTGTATAGGTAAGACCACACGGTCGGCAGTGCATAACTCAGCTTCTGTCAGAGGGACGAGCTTGTCCGTCTGATAGGTGTGGGCGAGGGTCTTGCGACTGACCTCGCCTGTTTCGTCGTTGGCCACGTATGTTTGCCACGTTTTCTTGGCGGTGATCCCTAGAACCCGAGGCTTCTGGAACCGTGCGAAGCACAGTTCCGTGATCTCACAAGGGGTGAGTCCCTCTTCTGTTGCGGGGTCCGCAGGTAGCTCAAAGAGCTCCACGTCCATGGGATTGGTGAACTTGGCGTAAGCGAAGTTCTCCCTGTCGGAGATCAAAGGGTTCTGGGGTATCTCGAGCATCAAAGTAGGCATTTGAAGATGAAGAGGAGTTATACAAGGGAGGTGGTAGTTCCGGAGTAGTTGGAGGTGTAGGAGGTGTGGAAGAGGATCAATAGCCAGTAAGGAGCTCGAAGTAGGAGGTACCTTCTGGTTCGTTGATCTCAATCACGGGTAGAGTCGACTGAATTTGGAAAGTGGGAGAAGTCGACTGTCAGTTAGAGGAAGGGGATTCGTTCAGGGAGTCAAGCTCGACCTGATTTGAAGGGAATATACCATGTCCTCGTATTAAAAGATAAAAGCGAAAGGGACAATCCAGATGTTCCTGTAGAGGTACGTCTGGTCCTTGTCGCAAAACTCTTCTTTCAATCTCCAAGTGGTCACAGTATTGTCTGTGCTCTAAGCTTTGAGAGCAAACAGGACAAGGCAGATAAAATGGGACACCAGGGTGTACCAGGGAATTGGACTGTGCAGTAGCACGTGCACGAGAGTGCAAAGGGGTAGGAACAGGTCTAAGAGGAAAGGGGGCTTGCTCTTCTGGAGCGGATTCTGACTCACGTGGTTCTAAACGAAGAACAACGTTAAGAGTCGCATAATGAAATGGAATCCGAGTCCCTAAAAAGAGTCGAAACTCCTTGTTTTCACGACGGAGAATCAATCTTCCAGAAGTAGCAGCGAACTCAAGGAGTCCTTCTTCCTCTATCAGCGGAGGTGTCATAGCATAATTAAATGCAGCGGCTATCATGGAAATAACCATGACGAATCCAGAAACCATCCATGAACCATAACGCAAGAACTCAAGAGGCATCGGAACTAGTATGATGACGTCCTCTGTTCAAGCAGGGCTCATAACCTATCGGGATGATAGATATCCCGATTATGCAGGGGCAAGAAGGGATTATGGTATCAGTGGGAGATAACTCACTGATTGGTTATGGATGGTAACAAAGGGTCTTCAGATGAGAACAATAGTGTGTGAGGACTAATGCTCAAGTGGTTCTGAGTGAGAGGAGGGAGCGAAGAATGATATTCTCTAGAATTAGAGATAGGGAAGACGGGCTTAAGGCCTGGTCTTATATAGTGTTATACACTAACCCTGAAACCTGTTTCAGATATGAAACACGGTAGAAGTAGAAGATGTTTCAAGTGTGAAACATGTAAGAGAATGTGAAACGTATAGTAAAACATGTATCACATCTTATGACATCATGAAACACCAGATAAGGGTGATGTCATAGTCTAGACCATGAGATAAGAAAAGAACTTATCTATATGTGATGAGTAATATGGAATAGCGTAAGAATAAGGTCAAAGACCGTTCTAGAATCTGGTATCAGGAAATGAAAGATAAGATTAGAAATACCAGAATTCTCAACAAATGTTACCGACATCTTGTACATGACTAGTTTGCTCTTCGGGTGATGTTGTCGTCAAGGGGGTTAGATCCTTGTCAGCTTCCGACAGGGTGTTCTGGTCAGTGTCGGTGGATGGTACCAGTAGTTGGCGATCCACAGTTAACCTTGCCGGTAGCTCAAAGTGTTAGCTTTTGTGTCGGTTAGGTTAATCAAGGACTTACAGGGGGTTCTTCACTTGAACTACCAGTTTCGTAGTTCCATTGGCTTGGTGCGGCTCAGAGGTCTTTGTATCCATTGGTGGTGTCGACATAGATGCACTTGAGTCGTCTGGACATAGTACATCGGATCTTGTGCATGTCTCCACGTACAGTGAGACGTTTGCACTCAGTGGACTCGGTATACTTGGGGGTGACTCTGGGCTTGGGGTGTCTTCTGGCAGTGGAGCGGTGGTGGTGGGTAAAGTTGGATTTGTGTTGATGACTGGGGCAGTTGGCAAGGCGACCGAACTTGATGATGATGGGGCTGAGTCAGTGTCCGAAAGCGCTATCAATGAACTGTGATCATCCCCTGTATAGCCCAGCGTAGTAGTCATTCTCTCTCCGGTCTTGACCCGCTTTGCAGAGCGCTTTGCCGTATCTATGTCCCTGCTGTCGATCATGTTGTTACTATCCGATTCGACCTTCATTTTACGTTTGCCCGCGGAAGTCGATTTTTCATCAGACTTGTTGGTGAACCAAGTCTGCTTGTACGACGCATAGTGTCGTTTTGCTAGCTGGTCAACCTTCCACATGTCTTCACAAAGGTTCAGTTCAGGAAACGACTTGATGATTTCAGCGCGAAATGTCTTCTTGACAACAAGTGACATAGACGTCCACGTAATGTTTGCGTCGATGAGATTGCGCCTACGAAATTTGTGCCAGATGTCACGCATATTTGAGAGTATGCTTGTAACTCTTGCTTCGGGGAGTGGTTGACCTAGGTCATCCTCCAAGAACGAATGTTTTGAGGTCGAGGCCTCTCCGTTATCAGTTCCTTTCCATACATGCCACTTCTTCTCTGTCCAGAAACGGACAAGGGGATAGTTGTCCGCCTTGAGCTGCAGGATTGGTGCTGGGTTCAAGAACGAGTCAGTCTGGACCGGTGTCCAAGTCCGCAAGGTAACGTCAATTGCTGTGGACGCTTCGTCTGAGGCCACTGGCACCGATCGATTAAGCTGTCCAATGAGCGCATAGTAGGATTTTCTGAATGGGAAGACGCAGATTAGCATGCGTCAGGCAGACTCATCCTTACTCTAGTGTAGCACGGGCTGATTCTATAGTGGCGATTTCGATCTGTTGCTTCATAATCATTCCTTCGAGTGCTTCGATCCGTTGAGTACACTGTACATGCTTATATGCGCATCAGAAACCTACGAGGAGTCACAGAATAAATGTACTACTTACCTGATTAATATTAAAACTCGTAGTGTGGCTTGTAGGCCAATTCATTGTTGTAGCATGGGCCTCGTGGCTTGTAGGCAAGGTTGCTGTCGTAGCGCTGCTTGTAGGCAAATTCGTCATGATGTTCAAGCCGAGACTGGATCTGATATCGGCGAGTTGTTCGTCGAGATAACGAGAGGTGTTGGGTGTTAAATTAAGTGAAGGAGTGAGTGGGGGGAAGGACATATTGGAGGAGAGAGAAGGATAAGGTGAGTGTATGCATCCAGGTGACGATGGGAAAGTTAAGTCACATGCTAGTGCGCGCATGCGCACTAGCATCTCGACCAAGTACCACCATGCTTCGCGTTATCGACACAACTGGCGATGTTATCTTTCTTGAAATCGCCGGGGTCCATTCTGATTGGACAACTTACAAGTTTGATATAGACGTTGACAGTCCTGGAAAAAAAGTGAGTAATACTTATTTGTCGGCATAAAACGCTCTCACTAATAGATTATCTAGACCATTGCCTTTCGGGTGAAACAGGACGTTTTGGTGGCCGATACTGCCAAAGACGACCACACACCATCTCAGAAGGTGGAAGATACCTCCGATGTGATACGGTAAGTATGTATCGATTTATATCTAATCCTATCTAATCGTTACGAAAGGGTTACAGCAACAGAGTGCCGTGTTCTCGCAAAGCTTGCTCGCACCACGAATGAGAATGATCCAAAGCTCAAAGGCCCTCTCCGTACGGTTGGATATACAGTCCGTCCGGTCACAGGTCCCGAACAGACTATTAAAGAGTTTCTTGACCTCGAGCGTGCACATAAACGTGCCAAGTTGTCGCATTAACTGTTTACTGTAATAGTAACATGTCCTTGTAATGAGCACGTACAAAATTGCTACTCCGTGTCATCCTCGTCATCGACCTCTTCCATTCCAAAACGAGCAAGCTCCATACCAGTCTTCTCAACAAGAAAATATGTGCCTTCACTACCTGGGCTGAATGTGTGTGGGATCATTGTGACGACAGCTTGAATGCAAGAGATATCGACGACCACAAGGCCCTGTTCGCTGAGTTTTGTGCAAGATACAACTGTGCCCGACGATTCTTGCAGGAGTTGGAGGTTGGGATGGGAATATAGTGTAACGAGCGTGATATTTGTGAATAGCACTTGTTCATTGTCAGCTACAGAGTTCTCATCGCCATTGGGAACCTGCCCCGCAGCAAGGAGCCTTGTAAAGTAGCGCACTTCCGCAAGGCGCTGAACACCGTTGTATATGATCTACAATGAAAACTTTAGGTAAAGAAATGAATCTGGAGAATTGAAAAATACTTTGACGTTCCGGGCCATTCTAACCTTTTCAGGCGCACGCTCGAGCTCCGTGAACTGAGAGCGAGCTACTTGGCCATTGGGCAAGCGTAGCCGTGCCCAACGACGAACTTTAGGTGCAGCAAGCTGGCCAAGATACGCACTGATGGCCTGATCTTCATGTGGACTAGTAACTTTACTGGGATAGCGGTCGCGTTTTGGGAGTAACACGTAGCCATTTTTGAGGTCTGTAGCACCACGAGGAATGGAAGAGCTCTGTGGGTCCAGCTCAGGAAGCATGGCCTTGAGAGCGTTCATTTGACACCTTCGGATACCCTGCTGTGCAAGATTGGAGAACGGGTTGGAGGGCTGTCGAATTTCTTGCTCAAGGTTGCCTATTGTACGCTCCATTGTCCACTGAGAAGAGCAGATAGGGGAGCCAACACGCGCTGCCTCAGAAGCAAGGTGATTTGTCAGGTGGACGCAGGGTCGGACAAAGTGGATACGGTCCACACGGCGCTGATAGTAGATCAGTTCGAATTCATTTTCCCACTGCGCAAAGAGTTGATAGGCACGCTGGAGCTGCTCGGGAGTAATGCTATATTGAGTCATTATTCGTAGGGCGGCAACAAACTTGCAATAGTTGCGCCAAATGTTGTTAGGTAGAATGCGATACAGAAGAGCCGGAGCAAGGCCGTACAGCCAAGTTATGTATTCAGTTGACTTGTACCACGAATTTGTGTGGAGGCTTGGATCTCGTGGTGCGACATCAAAGGACCCCGGTAGATATTGCTTGCAATCAGCAACGAGTTTTCCATGTGATTGCCAAGCAGCAGTATTCTTTAGAGCGATCCAAGGCCATGTCTCCCGATTGTCTGATTCCGATGGAGCCCATGTAGTCATACTTTCCGAGCCAGACGGTTGGCCTGCATTGACAATTTCACAGTATATACGATGAGCCCGAGGCGGGCCCGACAAAGTATTCTGGCATGAGATAGAATGGACGGAAGGGCCTGCCAATGACTAGAGGGGGAAATGCTGGAATTGATGGGGGGGCCTGTATGCGTGAATTCCAGATTACTTGAATTGCGCGGCCGGGCCTGTTCGGACATCTTGTGGGGGGGGGGAAAACATGCAAGCGGGCCTATCCGAATGCAGCGGAGCGACCATGCAGGATGCGGGCGGGCCCGCCATAAGTTCCTTTGGGGGTGAGAACCAATGGGCGGGCCTGTCCAGGGATAAAGGGGCAGCCAACAAGGTGTGGGCAGGCCCGCAGGGGGGTGTAATTGGAGGGGGGGGGAGTAGATTATGCACGGGCCAAAGATGCGGGGTAGCCTAGAGATGTGGGTGGGCCCGCCGAGATGTGACTTGCAATGAGTGGAGCTGGAAGCATGCGAGCAGGCCCGCCATGTGGCAGAGTGAGCGTGAAATAATGAACGGGCGGGCCTGTCGAGATACAATGAATTGAGCTGAAACATGCGAGCGGGCCCGCCATGATATAGTATGAGGCACGTTAATGAACGGGAGGGCTTGGCAAGGTGCAACAGCTAAAGTTTCAAACATGCGGGCAGGCCCGCCATGAATGAGTGTGGGGGTGGAGAAATGAACGGGCGGGCCTGTCAAGGCACAACAGCTAAAGCTTGGAACATGCAGGCGGGCCTGCCATGATTGAATGTGGGGGCGGAGTAAAGAACGGGCGGGCCTGTCAAGGCATAATACAGTGACTCCAAAAACCGTTGCAATACCTAATCCCAATCCAGCGCGCTTTGCGCGCTGCAATCACCTGTGGGAATCTCGCTTAGCATTAGTCAGACGAAATTATATACACACTCCTAGCTACGAGTTGGTCCCTGGGTCATGTGATTTGGCCCAGTGGCTGTGGAG
>JBBPRR010001137.1:0-12782 GCA_038093115.1 Hortiboletus flavorubellus | reverse complement strand
CCCTCATGGTCAGGGTTATGCTTCCATTTCATTATTTACATCCCCCCTCCTCATGTTATTGCTTCTTTTCATGCTTCCCCCTCATGTTATGCTTCCATTCCATGGCTGTACTGATACATGTGTTGCACACATGTTCAGGAACTCATCTTATCTATAGATCTATGCACAACATGTACATACTTTATGTAGTATATAAAGCTCCCCAAGCAGTGGCCAAGGCTCTCCAGTCTTGCCCTCCTTGGAGTTTTCCCTTCTGCTCCTCTGGCTGACTCACTCCCCTTTTCCTATTCTTATATGGGTTGATTCTCCTAAAACTATGTCCTCAAGAAGTTAGCTACCAAGTGTATTCAAGAGCAAGCAGCCTCAGCAAGAGCCTTAGGTTGTTTCAGATGGAGGAAGGCAATCATTCAATGTATTAATGAAAATCATAAAGATGAAGGATAAATAAAACTCACCAAGGAAGGGCATCCAAATGAAGTCATAGAGGGAGTCCAAATTCTACAGGAAGATCACTGGGGGCAGATTGGAAATGATAACATTGAGTTACAGAGACTTCATGAAAGAGATGGACCAATTCCTGCATTACCATGTCTTCCTCATAAAGAGGGAGGGCCTTGACAGTGTGAAGGAGGACAGAGCTTGCAAGAATGGCAGCATAGAGCAAATGGGCATCAGAGATGGGTAAAAAGGTGGGTAAAACTCATTTGGAACACAGCAGGGAAGTAGAAGAGGAAGAAGAAGGTAACAATGATGATGCAACAGTAGAGGAAAGAAAGGACATATTGGTTGTTTAAGAAGATAAAGGCAAAATAGAACATATGTTGGAGAGGTACTTCATGAAGAGATACCACTTCCCAAGGGAAAAAAGAGAGAGATAGGGGAGTTAAGAAAAGATGGTGAGTTCATTTATAGGTAGAAAGAATAGTTAGAGCATAGCAGAAAGTTCCCACATATTTTTGGCCAAGAAATAGCCTTTCCATGCAGTCAGGTACAGGTGTCGACATCATGTTCCCTTATGAGACACAATGTGATCCACTTTATATTCTTCTTCAGCATCAATAAAGTCAGGTGAAGGTTGGGAGAAGGAGGAACTGTGCACTTCAGTTTGATGATAAGGAGATAGAAGGAAAGCATGACACATGCCATAAATCTTCCACATGGGGGATAGTTGGAGTTAGTACATAGGTTAGGGGGGATAGAATCTGAGAGACTTCAAATGGTCCATGGCATTTTGGGGTGATTTTTCAGGACAGGTATCTGAGACAGAGATTGATTGCTTCCAACCACACTTTATTGCCTACCTTCCATAGGGAGAATCTTTTGGAAGAGCAAAGTGTCATGATTTGACAGGCAGACTCATGTGCAGCAAGATCTTTCTTTCAGGTGTTTTCCAAAAAGGATAAATGTGGAGGTTTTTGTGGAGCTGTGAGGGATAGAATTATGAACAAATTTAACAGAAGTTAGAAAATTAGTCCAGTTGTGTGGGTTATTGGAGCAGAAGATCCAGAGATATGTTTTGATTTCTTGATTGGTTCATTCAGTTTGACCATCAGTTTTGGGATGATATGTAGGTAGTAGAGAGGTGAACATCATACTTGAATAGACATACAAGTTCTCTGGCAAATGCAAAGGCAAACTGAGGCCCTCTGTCAGAGATGATAGAGTCATGAAGACCAAACCATTTGAATACAAAATCAAAAAAGAGTTGAGTGACTTCTTTGGTGTCAATGGTTTTTGAACAGGAAGCAAGGATTACCCCCTTCATAAGACCATGGTCAACCATCACCATCTAGGAATCAAAGCCATGAGAAAGAGGAAGATCAGTAACAAGATCAACAGAGAGTTGGCAGAAAGGGACAAAGGAAGACAAGGAAATGGAAAGAAACAGAGAGGAGGTTGGATGGATAAGGACTTTGTTTTGTTGACAGATAGAACAACCTGCAATAAAATGAGAAACAAAAGAGGAAAAATCTGGCCACCAGAAGTTGCATTCAAGGACTGCTTTAGTACAAAAACATCCCAGATGACCTGAGAGGGGAAGAATGGATAAAGTGAAGAAGGGAGGAATGAGAAGCTGGAGGAACATACATATGACCTTTGAAATAAAGATGACCATTGTCAAAGGACCAGTCAAAGAGAGAAGAATGAGGAAAAAAAGGAGAACCATCAGCTAGATTGTCTAAAGTGTGAAAAACAAAAGGATTAGAGGAAGATCAATTTTTGATATGGGTGGCCAGTAAAATATCTAGAGCATTCATAACAGCAGGATCAGGAAGGATAGGAGTATCAGTGTTGTCCTGGGTAGTATTGAGATAGTTGCAACAAGAGAGAGCATCAGCAGGAGCTATTTGGGTACCAGGGAGAACCTTCCAAACAAGATTGAAGTCCCAGAGAAAGAGGGACCAATGAGCCTGACAACAAGAGAGTTTGCAAGGGTCTTTGAGGTAGGAAAGGTTCTTATGGTTAGTGATGATGGTAACAGGATGGGAGGTGCCTTGAACATATTGACATCATTTAGTAAGAGCAAGGATGGCTGAGAAGTTCACAATTATAAATATCATAATTTCGTTCAACAACAGTAAAGGTTTAGGAGAAATAGACACAGGAATGGAGATCACCATTAGTGTCAGCTTGAAGAAGGTCAGCACTTGTAACTAAAAGAAAGGCATTGGTCATGATGAAGAAAGGTCAGATGATATCATGGATGGTGAGAATAGAGCTAAAGGTGAAGGCAGCCTTGAGGAAATCAAATGCTCACTGCTGGAGGGGAAACCAGGCTCAAGAGTAGTCTTTGCGAATCAAGAGGATTAAAGGGGTGATAGTATGGGAGAAGTTGGGGATGAATTTGCAGTAAAAGTTAGTGAGACTTAAGAAAGATTGAACCCCTTTGACAGAGGTGGGGGGTTGCCAGTTGTGAATGGCAGAGACCTTGATAGGGTCCATATATTAAGAATTCTGGTATTTCTAATCTAATCTTTCATTTCCTGATACCAGATTCTAGATTGGTTTTTGACCTTATTCTTACGCTATTCCATATTATCCATCACATATAGATAAGCTCTTTTCTTATCTCATGGTCTAGACTATGACATCATTCCTATCTGGTGTTTCATGATATCATAAGATGTAATATACATTTTACTATATGTTTCACATTCTCTTACATTTTACTACAGTATATGTTTCACATTCTCTTACATGTTTCATATGTGACACATGTTTCCTTTTCATCATGTTTCAAGGGTAGTGTAGAACACTATATAAGACCAGGCCTTAAGCCTGTCTTTCCTATCTTGTTAATCAAGTTCTTTGCTCCCTCCTTTCACTCAGAACCATTTGAGCATTAGCCTTTCCACCTATTGCTGTCATCTGAAGACTTTTTGTTACCATTCATAATCAATTAATGAGTAACTCTCACTAATACCATAATCCCTTCTTGCCCCTGCGTAATCAGGATATCTATTGTCCTGATAGATTATAAGCCCTGCTTGAACAGAGGACATCATCATACTAGTTCTGATGCCTCTTAAGTTCTTGTGTTATGGTTCATGGATGTTTCTGAATTCATTATGGTGATTGCTATAATTGCCACAGCATTTAATTATGCTATGACACCTCCGTTGAGAAAAGAAGATGAACTTGTTGAGTTTGCTCCCCTTTCTTCCTTCTATACCTGCTTCTACACTCCATCGTGCTATGGCACAGTCCAATAACCTAATACACTTCAGTGTCCCATTTTATCTGCCTTGTCCACTCTGCTCTTGGGCATTAGAACATGGACAATACTATGACCATTTGGAGATTGACAGACAAGTTCTGTGACAAAATCCAGAAGTATTCTTACAAGAACATCTAGATCATTCTTTTCATTTTTATCATACGATATGAGAAAACAGTATATTTCCTTCAGATCAGGTCAAGCTTGACTCCCTGAATGGACTACCCATTTCTACCAATAAACAGTTGACTTCTCACCCTTTCTGATCTTAGTTGACTCTGTCCATAATAGAAATCAATGAACCAGGAGAAACCTCTTACTTCAAGCTTCTTTCTAAATATTAATCTTCTTCTAGACCTCCTACTTCTCCATCCACTCTGGAACAACCACCTCCCTCATATAATTTCTCCTCATCCTCCAATATCTACTTTGATGCTCAAGATACCCCAGAACCCTTTGATTTCTGACAGGGAGAACTTCACTTATGTCAAGTTCATGAATCTCATGGATGTGGGACTCTTCAAGCTACCCATGGATCCTGACCAAGAAGAGAATCTCACCGGGTATGAGCGGGAAAATGACAAGGTTTGTAAAGGCATGGCTTCACAACAAGAAAATGGGTGATCAGTGCACATGGGCGAAAGATATATTATCCATCATACTACAGGTGTTTTATAGTCAAGGGAACACCCAAGACTCTTTCTAATAAGAACAGAAACCATGTAGAATACTACGAAAGGGTCTAGGCAAATGTAAAAATGATATGAAAGCTCATTGAAACCAAAAGAAATCAATCCAAATAAAAACCAAAGATCTGGAAACAAACAAATAATGTCAGGTTGCATTGGATTAAATTAGGTTGGACTAGGATTGGGTTGCATTGGAATGAGATTGGATTGGGTTTGAATGGAATTCATTGGATTATAGTTAGGAGTGATGTGGAAGTTGGTGAAATGATGGGATATGACCACAAGGGACTTCAGTTCCTTACAACAGAACTGTGCAAAGCACAGTTCCAGAAGTCTCAGATCCTAGGGATCACCAAGAAGAGATTGTGGAACACATATGTGGCTGATGATGAAACCAGCAAGGTCATTCTTTAGACTCTTGCACACATCTATCAAACAGACAAGCTTGTTCCTTGACAGAAGGTGAGTTGTGCACTGCCAACCATGTGGTCTTACCTATACAGATTAGACTGTATGAGACCCGATTGAGATCTTTGATCTTGATCAATAGTTTCATGTACAAATGTAAAACAATCAGTTCTCCATATGAAGGTGCCAGCTGGACTTTTCTGGTCAAGTATTATATTGATGCCCTTTCTACTCAAGTCCATTTTCAAGGATTTGAAGCTATTCATCGTGCCCACTTTTCTCCTAACCACAGTCCTCATCTTGAGCTTGAACACTCTCTTGAGCCAAATTGGCTATCTGCTGCAAAAGTCATTGCAGATGATTGGGGTTTTGTTTAGCAAACAGAGCCACCACATTTATCCTTATGGAATGACTCCTTTGATGCCCACCATCATTCTCTCTACCATCACGACCCTGCTTATAAAGTCCAACATTGCATACATCTGGAAAAATGCCAATGGAACCTGAAAAGGGGGCGTAGATCGTTCTCTTCTGCTCTTTGAAAAACATGACAACCATGCTAGATCAGATGATAACTATGACAATGTACCTGATGACGAATACTACTATAATTCTGCTTATTTGAAAGCTTATGCTCTAGGTATGAAAGATCACAATACCAAGAATTTATGGCTCATTGATTCGGAATGTTCTGATCACATAATACCTTACCTTAATGATTTTTCTGATTTAAAGGAAGGTACCAAGTTTGCAGGGACTGCCAATGATGGCATCATGCAAATGACTGATCTAGAAATTGTAATATTTAAACAGGCAAAAACAGAGGCCATTCTCATTGTTCTCAAAGACATCTGGTATGCTCCCAATGCTAATTGCAGACTTTTGTCTGTAAATCTTCTCACTACTTCTGGCTATAAATGTGAGATATCAGATTAGACCAGGATCTGGGATGGCCAAGAAAGAGTGGCAATACAGGCCAGTGCTTTATTTCCACCTTCTCTGCTCCACTGATTTCAGTCCTTTCTAATCACTCCGGTTGGTTTGGTTAACTCCATGCAGGATCTCAAGTCTTTCAACTTGTGGCATCAACATCTTGGACATCTGTCCAAGAATGTCCTCCAATATGCTTATCAGCATTTGTCAGGTATCCCTTCTCTCACACCACCCACTTCTATGCCTGCTTGCAAAGGCTGTGTATTTGGCAAGGCACATCAGCAGTATTTTCCTGCTTTGTCTTCATATTCTTCTCATGTGCTTGACCTCATTCATACTGATTTGTGTGAAATGCTAACTCTGTTGCATTCTCATCACAAATGGATCATTACTTTTCTTGATGACACTTCTGGCTTTGCAAGCTTGCACTTTCTATGCTCCAAGTCTGATGCTATTTAGGCAATTTAGGATTTGATTGCTTGGACAAAGAACCAAACTGGTTACTCTCTTCGCTCTGTACATTTGGACCGTGGGGGGAAATACATTAATCATTCTCTTTGGACATTCCTCTTGTCCAAGGATATAGAGCATCAAACCTCTATATCTCATACCCCTCAACAAAATGATCGTGCTGAACATTTCAATCACACTATCCTTGAAAAATCAGAAGCTATGCACCAACATGCCTGTTTGCCACTCTTTTTTTGGCAAGATGCTGTTGAGACTGCTCTCCACATCTATAATAGACAACCTATGTGTCGTCTTGACTGGTCTACTTCCATATTCAAATGGAATGGAAGTAAGCTTGATGTTTCCTATTTTAAAGTATTTGGATATCATGCCTATGTTTTCATTTCAAAAGAAGATTGTGCCAATAAGCTATCTGTGAAAGCAAAAGAGGCTATCTTTATTGGATATGAGAAAGGGACAAAAGGATACCATTTCTGGTTTTCTAAAAGAAGAACAGCTATTGTTTCTTCTACTGCCACATTCAATGAACTTGTATTCCCCTATTGTCCTAGAAAGCTAGAAGACAAATCTACTAAGATTTCTATTCCAAACAGCCTTTCAGACCAGGATCAAAATGAGAATCAAGACCCTATTTCAGCTGACTATATTCCGGTCACTTATTACTATCAATTTCCACCTATGGATGGTCATGATCCCAATCAACAATTCCCTTCTCGAGGAGATCAACAGCCTCCTTGTACTTCTTCCCCCACTCCTTCTGAACCTCCTCCACAAGACAAACCTTGATAAGGAACTTGTATTCATAATCCATGTATCATTCTTGATAACATATATGGAGCTAGATCTCCTATGGAGATTGAACAAGAAGTTCAATTATCAATCTCTACAAACAAGGATAATGATCTAGGAACCTTGTATAGTGCTCAATTCTTTGGCTTTCTAATACCCTCTGCCATCTCCATCACTGGTACACCATCGCACTACAAGGATGTTCTGAAATTTCCAAAAGTAGAACAGAACAAAGGGAGGACTGCAATGGAAGAAGAAATCAAATTGCTTAAAGAGTGTAAAGTATGCAAATTGGTTGACCTTCCACCTGGACAAAAACCTGTCAAAGGGAGATAGGTATATGTTGTCAAAAGCGATGGCTGAACCAAGGCTCACTTTGTTGCCAAAGGCTTTACTCAAGTATACGGAATAGACTTCAAAGAAACCTTTTCACCAGTTGCAAGATTTGAAACTGTTCAACTTCTTCTTTCAATTGCAGCACTTGAAGATTGGAAAATTGAAGCACTAGATGTCAAAACTGCTTTCCTTTTTGAAGAACTTGACGAAGAAATTTATATGGAATAGCCTGAAGATTTTGTACAACCTGGCATGGAGAAGAAAGTTTGTTGCTTGCTAAGGGCTTAAAACATGCTACCCTACAATGGAACAAGGCACTTCACAAATCTTTGCTAGATATGGGATTTGTTATGACATATGGAGATCCTGATATCTATGTTCATTTTCACAATCAGGACATTATCGTCTCAGTTATTTATATTGACAATGCTCTTTTCATGGGCTCCAACTGTTCCTATCTCATGACAAAGAAGAAACAATTTATGAATGAATGGAAAAGCCGTGATCTAGAGGCTGCTACTGAATATCTTGGCATGCAAATAACCCACAATCATTCTAAATAAACATTGAAGCTTGACCAAGTTGCTTATGCCAAGAAGGTCATCAATTGCTTCAAACTCACCAATGCCAAAGTAGCTTATACTCCTCTTCCTTCTGAGTACAATCCTGCTCCTCTCACCTCAGAAACCTCCTCTCAACTCCATAGTCAATATCAGTCAGTGATTGAATCACTACTGTACGTCATGCTGGGAACTTGCCCAGATATTGCCTTTGCTATTATCAAGATGTCACAGTTCTCTGCAAATCCATCAGATGAACACTTGCAGAAAGCACTCTATATAGTGCAGCATCTAATAGGTACCAAAGATCTCTGCATCACATATGATGGATCTTCTCGATCTGACATTATGGCATATTCTGATACAGATTGGGCTAGAGATCAGGAAACTTGTTGATCTACCTCTGGTTATGTGATGTTCATTGGCAATGAAATAGTCTCTTGGCTATCCAGATGACAATGGAAGATAACCTTGTCATCAACAGAAGCAGAATATGTTGGAATGACAGAAGCTACTAAACAGCTTTCTTGGATTCAGATACTTCTTTCCAAATTGAAGTTTAATCTTCAAATCATTCCACTGCTTTGTGACAATCAAGGTGCCATGTTTCTTGCTGCAAATCCAGCACAAGAAGGTCATTCAAAACACATTGAAATTCTGGAACACTATATCCGAGAATGTGTTACAGATGGGAAAATTAAACTTTTCTATATTTCCACTGATAAGCAAGTTGCAGATATCTTTATGAAGAATCTGACATGGCAACACTTCAAGGAGAACAGAAAGAAACTTTCCCTTACACCATATTCATCTCTTCCATCATGAATAGCAAGGTGGAGTATTGAAATATTTAGATTCAATTATCTACATCTTATCTTGTTTGGGTTGCTCTTCATGATTACTAATTCATTTTAAACCTATGATATCATTGTCTATGCCTTACGATGCTATGGAGATTTGTAGGAAGAATCGGCGTGATGTGATGTATGTAGGAGACTACAGAAGAGAATAGATACATAATGACAAGTAACGAAGGTTGGGGGGGGGCCGAAGGGCCGCCAGCACGAAGTGACGCTACAATCCTGGGCAACGAGGCGAGCTGTGGGTGGGCTGGGGACCGAACAGATCGACTTGCCGCACGTGCGCGTCGAGCGAGTTGAAGGAGGAAAACCGGGTGAAAACTCAGCCTGTGAGAGGGAGTGGCGGGTGGGGCGAAAAAGGAGGAGCCATTGGGCTGCTGGCAAGAACGAGTGCGAGGTGGTGGAGAGAGAAGAAGACAAGGTGTCACCTCGCACTCTCACACGTAGATTAAGTTCTATGCTGCCACGTGCCATGGCTCGCGTAGAACGACATCTATGCCTTATGATGCTACGGAGATTTGTAGGAAGAATCAGCATGATGCGATGTATGTAGGAGACTACAGAAGAGAATAGATACATGATGACAAGTAACGAAGGTTGGGGGGGGCCGAAGGGCCGCTGGCGCGAAGCGACGCTGTGATCCTGGGCGACGAGGCGAGCTGTATCCCAATGGTTAGGAGCTTGTGACACTTCAGCTGAGAGGTTTGACGCCCAGCTACTAGGAGCAGCGACTCACCCAAATTAGCGAACGGGGGGTAACGAATACCGCGTGAAAGGCTCGATGCCTGGCGCGGCTTGTAAGTAGGGAGCGAGGATCATGGCGTGCTTGCAAAGATAGAGTGAGAAGGCTTTACCAGCCCACCGGCCCTGGGATTGAACAACATCGAAGGGAATGCCACGAAGGAGGTATTCCAAAGTACCACCAATGCGCAAACTGTGGCCTTTGATGTTTGTGAGGCCCATGCGCGAAGTCAAATCCAAAATGTGGGAAAGGAATTGTTTGCGGGTGTGTCATATCCTGTATTTCGCCCAAGTTTCAACTCCGGCCCTCCGGGCCTATCATCAAGAACTCCGCTGCGTTCTCGTGCAGGACTTGTCTCCGGACTCCGGACTTGTACTTAGTATTCTCTTTTCGTCTCTGTTCCTTGTTCTCTCCTATTTAGTATTAGCTCCGTTACTTACTTACCTCCGAACCTGTGTTTCGCTTAGAGCACAGCTCCGGGTTCCTCTTACCCGGAGCGCAGCTCCGGGATACTTACTCCTGACTCCCGTTCCCTTACCAATCCCTTACGACTCCGTTTACTAATCATTCTTGAACTCCGTATATAAGCCTCCAATTTCACTCCTGTATTCTTTAGTTCGAATATCATCTAGAATAACCCTCCTGACTTCCGCTTGAGTCTCGACGACTCTCCTCTGACACCTCCGCTCGACTTGACGTTTCCACGTCTTAAGTCCGACCTCCGTTCTCTGTAAATCCGGGACCGAACTCTTGTAAGGGCGCACCACATACGGTGAAGCCGAGTCCCACTCCCTAAATCACCTCCAGCGTTCCGGAGTTGATACCGGAGTTACGGTTCTAACATAAACATTGCGTAGGGGACAGGGGATGTGATCTTCCGGGCGTCATCGGGTAGCGCCACAGTTGGCAGGCTTACCCAACGCTTATTGGACTCCATGTCCACTTTGGGTAATTCCGTGGGAAGTATGTAGATTAATTGGTAATTGCTGTCTACATTGTACAGCATAGGTCGCAGAGTGGCATACTGTGCTGAGTTCAAAACGATGACGTCAGCTAGACAATTATTGATCGGGGCGTGCACAGGTGAGGCAAGCGTCCCAAGTCATGCATTATCGAGTTTGGGCGGGGGCTGCCCATAGCTCGTGAGGGATGGTTCAGGTTGGAAAATAGTCTGATAAGCATCTGAAAGGTGATAGGAATGTCTCGGCATTGTGCCCCAAAGATTCTCTCCCTCTGGGGACTCGCGATTAAGAATTCTTTGTATTGTCGGGCTGTGACCTTCTTGCACCTCAAGCTCCGGGTGCACTTCCATATTTGGCTCATTTCAGATCTCCGGCTCCACTATCTTCCCCAAATAAGATCGAGTGGAGCTGCACCCTCCTACTATGAGCGGCGTGCTTCCATTCTTGGCAGCCGACAGCTGTACAAGAATTTCTAAGGTCTGATTATCTTTACCATTAACATAGCTAAATCTTAGGTACGTTCCATCTAATCTCTCGTCAATGGAGACAAAGTTCTGCCACTGCCAAGGGCAGCTGAGTAATATGTCGAGAAGACAATCTGTAGATACCCAAAAATTACTATGAGTAGTTAGTCCTCCTATCTGAATAGCTAAATCGGGAATTAGTCCTTTTAATTCACTGTTACCTCCGTTAGCATCATGCAGTGTCAAGCTAGCGTCGATATCCATCAGCACTTGCAGTTTCTCCCATAGTTCCCTAGTAATGATATTTACTTCACTACCAGAGTCTACTACAGCACTATACACTTTGTTAGCTATGCAGACAGGAACTGTCAGTAACAGCCCATGGTCCTGGCTCATTGTGACATGATGCGCGTGTAACACGGCGTTAGCCGATGTCACCTGTCGAAACCTAATTTGATCGGCCAACGCTTGTGTCAATTCCCGTGAGTTACCTAATATTTCTCCCACGGTCAGTTCTACCTTAGTGCCAAGTATCTTAGTCAGCATGTCACGAGGATTTGTGGCAGCGGATAACTCCGTGCGTCGCACTGCCACATTTCTGGAATATTCCTTAGAAGGCTGTACACTCACATGGGGTTTATTTCCATCAACTCTTTCGGGAAACTCCGTGCTCCTTCCTTTTTTGGCATTCCCTCCCCACTTCCTCTCAGAGATGTTGGCCATCTCTACATCTTCATCATCGTGCACATTGGTGCGCTCTCGTCGAGTGTCCTTCGACACTCCTGTTGATGGTGTCATTCCTTGATGAGGTAAGTCGATCACTTTTGATCGATTGTTGCTGACACCATTTGTTACTTCCCGGCCCTTGGATGGCATGGGAACGTTCTGGCTGTCGTCCCATCGCTCGAACATCTTTGCCCATTCATTGCCAACTCTCGGGGATGCTTTCGGATCATGGCGAGTACCTGGTAAGTCATTCTCCTTATCCTTTCGCCATTCGTGCTGATTTTGATCTTTCTTTTCAGATCCATCATTTTTTTCGTTTCGGCGAGTCGACCATGGACGTGACACTTCGTTAGCATCGCCGTCACGAGTATTCGGTGAGTTTTTAATCACCACCTCATTTCGGCGCTGATTCCCTCCCACTTTCTTGGGAGGTACATATACTCCGTTCATAATTTCTTTTCGGGCGGTCTTAACTTCACGCTGCGATCACACGACACCGTAACTCTGCAAGACTTCGTCAACATCGTCTTCGTCGTCTTCGTCCATCAGTAGATAAGGTACGAATAATTTCTCGTCCTCTTCATCTGATCCTTCTTCATCACTGACCGATATGTCAGGTACGATATAGTTCGACGATCCGCGCTTCAAGCTATTGCAGTCTACCATAATAAGATTTGTCTGTGCCCGTTTGTTATCCCGTGCGTGTTGCTCAATCACTCGATGATAGCTTTCGATTATAGATTCGTCCGCTCGCCTATTGAGCGGGCCTTGGTCTCTAGGTAAGTTTACCATACCCCGTCAGTCATAAACTAATTCTCCGCGGTCTATTAATTCTAGCACGCGGGGACAATTGCTTAGGCGATGATCGTGGCTATTACATCCGAAACATTTAAAGGGTGGCCGGGTATTAGGTAGTAGTCTGTTCCTACCATTAGTTCCTCTTTGTAGCACTTCCCTTGTAGTAGTAGTATTATTATTCTGTATACTACTTGAGGGTTCCTTGAATGTAACAGACTTTAACCTAGGTTTTTCCAGGATGTCTGCTATCAAAGGCTCCACCTTAAGGGCCTTGATGTAAGCTCTTGCATAGGCAGGGTCATCAAGCTTAAGTTTACTCATACGAT
>JBBPRR010001136.1:0-12782 GCA_038093115.1 Hortiboletus flavorubellus | reverse complement strand
TTAACAAGTATCATCTTTATTGCATTTCGGCCCCGGGATAAGCAGGGCGGTTTACGCTCCTTTCTTTGCTTCGGCCCGAGTCCCCGGATGACAATCTTCAGTCCGGCTTACCACGATTGGCCGCCAGATTCGTGGCAGGAGGCCGTCATGGCGCGATTACTGTAAGCGAGTCAGGTGGTAAATATTTTCTTGTGTGAAGAGCCGTCTGAATCGACTTCCGGGTTGACCATAGCATCTTCTCCTATAGAACTCAGATCGAAACCACCGTGACATCCCTCATGATCTATGCGCCCACTAGCATGAACGAGTTCAATCTCGGCTGACCCAGTTTGCCGTGTTTATTGGGCAATACATGTGACACCACACGGGCTGTGTACTGATGGGCACCCTCCCTGCCCAACATCTTCGACCCATGGTTGAGGGTTCTGATCGCAGAACGGCTGGACAAAGCCAGAAATTCGATCGCCTGTTCCTTGTTATTCCCTGATTCCTAACGAGGAAAATTCACACGTTTTTTTTTGGTAGCCTGGGTTTGCTGATTCGAAACTACAGCAGGGTCCCATCTCGTCGTTCGCCATCTCACATCACATCGCCCCATGTTCACCTGCACGCCCACAGCGTCAAAATAAAGATTGCAAAAATGAATTTGGAAATGCCATGCCAATGGTTGCTTGCCTTGCGCCCTTGAAAGGATACATGTGGGAAACGTGTCTGCACATCGTGCTGTAGTGCGAACAGAGTGGGAGGGGGAGGTGGGAAGGGAGGGAAGGGAAAGAAGGGGAGGGAGACAAGAGGTGGTAATAGGTATAGGTATGGCGGTGTTGAATGGATCAATGATGAGTAAAATGACAAGATAGAAAAAAAAAACTGTGGTGGAGGAACGACAGAACAGGTTTGTACAAGTGCACATACGATTACCGCAAATCTACGATCTCGAGCGGCATGTCCTTCATCTGTACGTGTCCCTTGTCGGCATCCTTTACGATTCGTCCCAGGTCGTACGATCCAAAAATGGGACCATAACGTGGCGGATGAAAATGAGTGCCAAAAAAAGCAGGAGGGGGAATAGGCAACGGGGACGTACGGTATAAATAGGAAGTTCGGGGTGTGGGTGGAACGCTTCTTTGGAGTGACAGTTCAGAATCGTCTGCAGACCGGGTGGATCTGTCAGACGAAAAATCCCAAAGCTGTGGAAATGGTGAGATTGTCGGTGCTCAAGCGCAGCACACGCGAGTGGATAGAGGACGTACTTGGGCGTGGATTTGGGCGCGCAGACGACGGCGAAGGATTCGGGAAGCATGCGTTGGAAGCCAGAGTGTGTGTGCAAGTCGACCGAGGACATGAAGCCTGTATATCCATAGAAAGGCAGGGCGGTGAGAAGCGGAGTCCGAGCAGGACCCATAGGTACTCACATGACTGCGACGGGTGGGTGTGAATCTAAAAAGCATGCCAAAGTCTTTAGCGTGGCCACGATCACTCTCTATCAAACTCCAACTCACCCATCCAAGCGTGATCAACGATCGTTCCTCCGTAAATTGCATCACCAACTCCTCTTCATCCATGGTACACGTATCGCTCGTCGAATGCTGTCTGGGAATCAACAAGGTCGTCACGATGTACTTGCCTTTCTGATCCTTCCCCAATAACAACCCACAAGTCTCACGATTTCGCGAGGTATTGAGCGCAGCGATGGAGAGGAAACGTGGGAGACAGTCGCGTGGGAGAGACACGGTCTTGAGTTCTGGAACGCGCTCTTCGCTCGCTCGGTCTCGGATAATGCGGGCAGATTCTTGGGAGGCTGTGCGGAACCTTTCTCCGTCAGCACGGAGCGGTGGTGCGGGTGGCAGTGGCGGTGGACCTCGCATTCGAGAGAGGGTTGAAAAGGTAGCAGTGTATTGACTGCCAGGCGGCCCAGGCTGGGGGACGGGAACGGGTGGGGAGGGACGAGGGAGCGTGTCGGTGGGGTAGGGGTGGGTAGACGGCGTCTTGGACGCATCCGGGATGAATAGAAGGGAAGAAGGCCCTACTTCGGAAGGTTTGAGGGTTGGATAATTGAACATGGATTGTAGGGAAGGTGTGTAACCTTGTGAGAGTTGGTGCTGGGACATGAGTTTCGGGTATCGAATGTGCCCATCTGGCGGTGCGGGTGATGTGGTCGTGATTGGTATCGGGTATGAAAGACTGGAGTAAGAGAGTAGGTAGGTAATGTGTGATCGCTGACAAAGCAAGCCTACGTACCCTTTCACAGCTGGCGTCTGACGTCTGTTGCAGCGTTGGGATGAGGACGGATATGAAGGCAGAAGTCATGATGAGGCTAACCTTGTCGGACTTTCTAATGGCATGGATGGTGGAATGGCGTCTTCATAAACGGGTTCTCCGTTTCTTGGTGAGGGCTGAGCGATCTGGTAAGTGTGGTTCGACGGCGCAGGCGCATAAGTAGGTGAAGGGACGACACTACGGCGAGCTGCGCGAGACGCAGCCTCTGCTTCTTGTTGACGTTTCAGAATACCTTCTTGCTCTGTGTTCCGTCTTCGAAGAACCTCCTCCTCCTCACGTCGCTTGGTTTCATCTTGGTAATGCAAGGTGTCGTCCCGTCCACGTTCACGCTCTCGCCGTCGTTCCCGTTCTTCGCCACTGACAGGGGTGAGGGGTTCTGAATCCCGTTTAATGAGGGACGGTTCACGAGAGACGTTTGCCGCTCGTCTTGCAACTGACAATACGACCTCTTTCTTTCTGATCGGTGTGGTGTCGATCTGGGGCCGACGATGCTGACCGATTGTTCTTTGCTCGACAGCCTTGTAGAGGGCGTCATTGGTGCGTCTCCCTTCTTCTCTCCTCGTTTCTTCCCGTCTCAATTGTGCCTCCCGTCGCGCTGCCTCATGGGCTTGCCAACCTGATTCGTCATGGTCGGGATACCGATCGGGTCTGGAGTCGACTTGCGTTCTCACACCAGCGTCCAGCGCAGCACGCACAGCGGCTGCTTCATCAGGGTGTTGCACCGCCCAACGTTCATAGCGGTCGACAAGGACGGGTTTTATATCACCGAGGTGGACAAGGATGTCTTGGCCATTCTGTGACGTAGATACATGAGCGCCAGTTCACACAAGCGTGAGAGGAAATAATCCAGTTAAATGAGCACATGAGACACCCGGACGTGCATTGTACTCGAAAACGGTACCCATCCATCGGATCGCGAGACGAAAAAAGGAAGAAAAAAAAGGCCAAGATGGGATGTACTGCGGACTCACGAGACCGAGGTTATGGCGTTGAGTCGCGGTCAAGAGTGTGAAATACTCCTTGTGAGAAGGGAGTTTCTCGAGAATGATGGTGGCTGCTTTGGCGAATTCGACAAAGGCAGCTTCGAGGTCGCCAGCCTCATGGTAGGCTCTGCCAGCCTTGCGGAAGCCATCTGCTGCCTTGAGCCACTGTTTCAAGCCCTTTGAGGGGTCCCACAAGTTGTGTGTAGCGTGGTTTGCGAGTTCAGCAATACAAAATGGTCTGCGCGGGGACGAGGAGGACTGCGGGGACGGGCGGGCGAGGGAGGAGGTCATGGCACTTGCTGGCAGAGTCAGTGCCAGCTCAGCATCACGACTAACTTCGATTGCCTTTTCCAGTGGCCCGCCATAACTTGGCCACTAACTGCCAACTAGCACAATTCCGCAGATGCGGTCCACCGACCAGCGGCGCGGATCGACGTTTATTATAGGCGTATTCCTACTTTTCGTGCTGGCGGGTCTCTTTTCAGCCAGAAATGACCACAAAGCTGCCGAACGAAAAACCACCCGCACTCGCTGGTCCTCGTCCAATTGGCTCTTCTTCACGCAGAGCACCGGCACAGAGCACCCCATCACCATGCTCATGGACGATGCCAAAGTCGCGTTTACCAAGTGTCTCGCGAAACAAAGCAAGACACTCCCCGAGGCTGTCGCCGAGTACAAACGCCGCTACGACCGGGATCCACCTCGGGGGTTCGACCACTGGTGGGAGTTTGCAAAGGAGAAAGACTTCAAGCTCATTGACGAGTTTGATGCTATCATCGAGGATCTTGCACCCTTTTGGGCTTTGACCGGCGAAGAGTTACGTCGGAGAACGTATCTGGTAGGAACGATAGTTCTGCTCGAGTTGGATCAGCCATGACGGTATCGACAGATGGGACATTTGCCCTCCATCGACCTCGTGCGCATCCAGGACGGCAAGGTGTCCGCCGTCTCAATTGACAAAGAGTACGTTGACGAAGAGCTTGGTCACCGATCCATTGGGTTCCGTGGTCTACTTGCAGAGTTTCAAGCCAAGGTGCATGCCGGCCTTGAGTGTCACCCTGGAAATGATGTTGACTCTGTTTGCAGCTGCCCAACATGGACTTGGCGATCAACTCAAAGGCAGAAGGTCGGGTTCTTGTCCCTTGGGAGCATCTGCAATTCCCCAACCTTACGCTGCAGGACCCTTCTGGTATGTACTCGTCGCATCACTTGCTTATCCGCTCATATCTGGGGCCATGCAGGTACGTTGTTGGATGGCTTTACGCCCGACTGGCAGGGTCAAGGTAACGTGTGGGAGGCCTACCGACGCACGTGTCCTCCCGGTAGCCCTGCACGTCAACTCTACAGCTCATATCGCCACTCGAACATTCAAAAACCTAAGGCGCTCCTGGGAAAGTCTCAAGGTTCAGACGAAGCCTTCTCGTTTGTCAAGACTGTCGACGATGACTACGATTTTTGTGAAAACCCATGGGCCCATTACTCACAGGGACACTTTTTCTCTGATTGGCGAACGATTCCGGTCCTCGCTCCCGTGTTTTCTCCTTCGAAACCCAAGGGTTTTGCAGACATTAGGATACCTAGTCACTACTATCAGGGAGGAAGCTCTCGGTACACATACGCATATGATCCTATTACCAGAGGGGTCAAAGAAATTGACGATATGGAAGTACCTTGGGATCAGAAGAAGGATCTCATCTTTTGGCGTGGTGCCACAACCGGAGGAGGTAGCACGCCGCCGGGGTTTACGCCAACTTATCAGCGGCACAGGTATTCGTCTCTTTTAAGCCCGCCCGTGGACTCACCACAAGCCATGCGTCGCTCAGGTTCCTCCGTATGGCGCATGAAAGCGCCGTTAACAATGTGACGGTCGTGCATGCCTCGCCTTTGCGGCCTGACACCTTCATCTCGACCACCGTCCCGGCCAAAGATGTCAACAAGGACATCATGGACGTGGCGTTTGTCTCCGCCGTCGGCAGCTACCCCGGTGGCGAAGAAGAACTGCGCGAACTACATCGTTTTGCAGACTCGGTGCCACTGGGTAAACATTGGTCATATAAATACCTCGTCGACCTGGACGGGATGTCCTACTCTGGACGATTCATGGCGTTGATGGCATCGGATAGCGCTGCGATAAAGTCGACGATTTACAAGGAGTACTTTTCGGATTGGATGCAGCCGTGGTAGGTCGTGTTGATACTTTACCGTGCTGTCGTTCGTCTGTGTTTAGGCCTCAAGGACTGACGCGTGGGTTTCCAAGGTTGCATTATATACCTCTCTCGTCATCATATTCGGAGATCTATAACATCCATGCGTATTTCTCCGGGCCTTCAGCGTCGACGATGAACGTCGTGAACGTGACGGAGCGAAGAACAGCCGATTGGGAAGCAGTCAAGAAGGAGAGGGACGCGCAACTACGACAGATTGCGAGGGCAGGGAAACAATGGAAACAAACCCTCGGGCGCACAGCCGACATGGAAGGTCGGTGCCGCCGCTTACGAACGTCTTCCTTTGAAATGGACTTACCTGGCAAACAGTGTACGTCTATCGACTGTGCTTGGAGTATGCGCGGCTCTGGGCGGATGATCGGGATGCGATGAATTTTGTTCTGTGAAGTTCTTGACGTTGTTCTACGCTGGTGTGGAATCACTCGGGTTATATACGGTTTAGTATTATATCGTTGTATCAATACCTTGATTAGATCAACCTTCAGTAAGCCTTTTCCCCCGATGATGCTCAAGGAACCGGGGCGGCGTACCGCTCCAAATCTCCGCTGCCATTGGTAGGCCATGGCTCGATTCGGCCTGTCAGGTCGCGGCATGTGGGAAAGATCCAGCAGAGTCGCGTTGACTCTAACCTGAAACACGAAGAAGCGGTTCTACGTTTCTCATCTACGTTTCTCATCCGCGAGCTCTCTCAATTCATCCCCTCCTTCAAGTTGACGCTTTTTCAAAGCATCGGCATACGCGTCTTCTATCCCAGCCTGCGAGACTGGAATACAGATTTCATTCCAAAAGCCTACTCAAAAAACTGTATACCACCCCACGACATTCTTCTTGAGCTATCAGGTTAAAGTCAACCCTAAAGAGACTTATCTCTTTCATGACGAGAAAATTGGAGTATACACATCACGATTTGCGAGGGTTGCCGAATACTTTCATGCCTGACGTTCTCCGAGGTCACTATGTGACTGTTCGCCCCAATCGTGCGTACTACGTGCGTTGTACCGTTATCTCTGGTGATTGCCCCCACATTTTCATACAGGCTCGGCAAAGCCTTTTCCATCGTCTGTCCTTCTGTAGGGCAATGGTGGTGATCGTCACCATCCACGTTTGGGTTGGCCTGAGTTCCTATGAGCACGGGAAACACACCATCGCGTGTCCATGGGTCACTAAGAAAGCCATCTTTATCTCCTCTGTGTTTTCCCTGAACCCAGATGCTTCCTGCGGCCTCCTTTACCTCAAACCTCTCGTGAACGAGCTTGTCGACGTGCAGAGAGCATCCAGGAGGTTTCCGCTGTCTCAGCGACTTCCTTTGGCGCCTCAACGGGACTCCGCTTTATTGCTGACATGGATGCACTGACCAGACTCGCTTCGGGCTAGCGCTGAATATCTGATAAGAGACGAATAGTATATGCGCGACTGCGTTCTCCGTTCTCAGAGATGCTCTAGGAACCACCACTGTCTCTTGCGTGTGGAAGATAGCTATGGTGCCATTCTAACCATCTGAGCGACACTACGAACGTCGGCATCTCTTGTCTCGATTCGAGGCTATATCTTCCTGACGAGGGTGTGGTGAGGCAGGGTCAATCTTTGCGTTGGCGACTGACCTGCATCCCTCTTGTCATACTCAGAGGCTTATATAACAAATACGTATTTCTTTGGGCCGTTGGCGCGGGTAGGGGATGTTGCAACTGTCGTGGTGTGGAGGACAAGGGGAACGGGGGCTTGCAAACAATGAAAACATAGCATGGAGGGGATGATCGATATGAAAGGTCCGTATCACGCTTCACCATGCGGCCTCGAGGCGGGACTGACTAGTATGTCATGCGAGTAGTGTACGTCTCTCAACTGTGCTCGGAGTAGCATGCAATGTTTTCGACGGATGATTGGGTTGGTGACCGGGTTCCCACTGGTAATGTGCGCAATATGTATCCAACAGGCACTACTAACTGTTGTATGCACCTTCCCAAATGGCGATTTTTCTTTCATGATGCTAACCGGTTGTCAAGTTAAAAGGTCCCTGCAGCGCGTTGCAGTAACTTGTGAGGTTCTACTTTCCGCATTATCGCGATGATTAGCCGGTGGTCAAGCTCGATTCTGAGTTTCATGTCAGGCACCATCACAGCGGCCACTTGCAGACTTCGGGATACTTGATGGGAAGGGCTAAATTCCATACCTCGACGATCTGTTCTCAACACGAAGTACCCAACTCCTGCGCACTCCATCAGTGGTTGTTCGAGGCGCCAAGTTGCCATCCAACATAGTCCCCATGCATCCCTGCGTTTTTCAGCTTACCGGCCAAATGAAAATTTCACCACGGGAACTGTATCAGTCGGGAGATTCCAGCTTAGGGTTTGATGGGTCATCTCGTGACGTATGGACATTCTTAGAACGCATAACTTAAACCACCCGACCACCACCGTTTGAACTGAATTGACTTGAAGCAGCGTTTCGTCGTCACCAGTTACACTGCACCGTCGTCTATGATCCCAAAAGATAAGAACTTTCGCTCATCCCAGTCACTACTATGTATAGGTCAGATCAACAAAAAGCACTCGGTGCACGACAACCCAGACTGAAGGGCCTTCGGGGAGATTGCTCAGTGTGCGGTGGTAGGTGAGATTTAAGAGTATGCAGTCACGATTGAGGGTGAGGAACGGACGATGTGGCTTCTCGTCTGATATTGTACCTCCGGGATTCCTTTTTGGTCAGTTCATTGACAAGGCTGGCGGTTGTGGGGTCATGTGCTATTAGACTAACAGGTTACTGCCAGTGACTCATCCCTGACACTGCAGATGTTATTTTCATTTGTGGCATTATTGGAACAAGCTGATGCAGAGCATGCTGAACATACATTACTTGTTCATGTCTCATGCACAATATGATCTATCTTTTCATCCTAGGTGGGAGACTGTTTCTTGATCTGCATCCACAAGGGCAATCCATCCATGAATCATAGAGCATATACATATACTCTGAATGCAAGAGAAACATTTGACAAACCAGTTACATACAATACTTGTGGCATACACACTACTAGTACAAATATGCTCCATTGAAGACCTGGAGCTTTCCCAAGACTGATTATGGTATTTAGTTACGTTTGAACCATCCATGAATTGTTTTCTTCACTTTGCCCTGCTTGGTGTTTGTGGAGGAAGGAGGAGTGGAGGGAGGAGAGGAAGGAGAGGAAGAAGGGGGAGGAAGAGGGAGGGGGGATGCTGGGATAGGGTGTTCTACAATATATGAGTAAATATTTCGTCAAATGAATATCACCCTACCTGAACAATTCTCCAGAACAATCTGGATGATCCTTTCACATAATGGATCCACATCCTCACCACATGACTTGATGGCCTGCTCCACAGCTGATGTAATAACCTTAGGCTGTGGAGAACTGATGAACTTCTGAAAGGAAGAATAAAGATGGTTCTTTTCTGTATCCTTCTCCCAAGAATAGAAAGATTGGATCAGGATTAGTAGAACAGCTGAAATAGATACTGAGTAAAAATAGACAACAAAAGAAATATGAATATATACAGGCTGAGAGGAAGCAGGCTTGTTGGACATCAGAGCCTTGACACTATAATGATATAAATTGATTAATTGAGAAAAGCATAAAAACACTAACCAATAACATGAGTGGCTTTTGAATATCATCCACTTTGAAAGCATTGAACTGGAAATTGATTAGATATCAAGGATGGACTATAAAAGACTTGTGGTTAACTCATAAGAATACAACACTTACATCCTATACAAAGAGTAACATGACAACATTAGAAGGATCTGAAGGTATAAAAGAGATTAACATACCATCTAAACCAATTGATAACAGAAAACAATCAGACAAGTTCATGGAAATCACTAGCAGACATAGGTAAAGAAACTGACCTGCTGTGAGAATATAAAGAATAAAATGTAAGATGGATGTAATGTCAAACAATAACAACTTACATTCTGAGCACAGGAAGTCAAATAGTAGTGAGTATGGATACAAAGACACCAACTTTACAAATACAGCAACTCACAGCCTGGCAGCACAAGGAATGAGATAGCAATGAGCATGGATGCAAGGATAATGACACCACAGACACAGTAACTTACTCGCTGTCAGCACAAGGAATGGAATGGCAATGAACATCATGAATGCAAGAACATCATTACCACAGACATAACAGCTTACAACCTATCAGAACAATGAATGAAGTAATCATGAGCATGAATACAATCACATCAACACCACAAACACAGTAACTTACACTGGCATCCTGTCAGGATGATGAATGAAATGACAGTGAGCAAGGATGTAAGAACACCAAGCATTACAAACATAGAACTTACAACCTGTTAGTACATACAAGAAATGAAACAGTAAGCATGGATGCAGGGACACAAATACCACATGTAGCAACTTACAAGCTATCAGCACAAGAAATGGAATAATAGTTAACATGCCAGTGAATGCAAGGACATTACAGATATAATTACTTACAGCCTGTCAGCATAAGGATTGGAATAGCAATGAGCATGGACATAAGAACACCACTAACAAACAACTTACATCCTGTCATCACAAGGAGTGGAATAGCAGTGAGCACAGATACAAGGACATGAACACCACAGACACAGCAACTTACATACTGTCAGAACAAGGAATAGAGTAACAGTAAGCATGAATGCAAGTACACAAATACCACAGACACAGAAACTTACAGACTAGTGGTAAAGAGAATGAAACAGCAGTGAGCATGGATGTAAAGACACCAACACCAAAAACAGAGCAACTTACATCCTATCAGGAATGAAATATCAATATGCATGAATGAAAGACTAACATCAGACACAGCAACTTACTTGCTATCAGTATAAGACATGACACAATAGTAAGCATAGATGAAAGGACACCACCATCACAGACACAGAAACTTACAGCCTATTAGAACAAGGAATGGAGCAGCAGTAAGCATAGATGTAAGGATACCAACACCACCAACATGGCAACTTACATACTGTCATAAGGAATGAGATTACAGTAAGCATGGACACAAAGACATCAGCAACATTAACATAGCAACCTACATCCTATCAACACAAAGAATGAGATAGCAGTCAGCATGAATGCAAGGACACCACAGACACAGCAACTTACAAACTATCAGAACAAGGAATGAAATAACAGTGAGCATGGACTTAGATACAACAGCATCAACACCACAAACATGGCAACTTACAAGCTGTCAGTAAGAAGAGTGAAACACCAGTGAGCATGTATGCAAGGACACCAACACCACAGACATAGTAACTTACAAGCTTTTGGCACAAGGAAAATAGTAGTGAGCATGAGTGCAGGAACATCAATATCACAGACACAGTAACTTACATCCTAGCATCACAAAGAATAGAATCAGTGAGCATTGATGTAAGGATACTAGCACCACAAAAACAACAACTTACATACTGCCAGCACAATGAATGAATAGCAGTGAGAACAGATACAAGGACACCAATACCAAATACAGCAACTTACTCGCTATCAGTACAAGCAATACAATAGCAATAAGTATGAATGCAGTGAGAACCACACTATAAACACAGCAACTTACATCCTGACAGCAGAAGAAATAGAACAACAGTGAGCATGGATGCAAACACTGACACTACAATCACAGTAACTTACTTTCTATCAGCACAAGGAATGAAATAACAATAAGCATGGATGCAGATACACCAAGAACACAGACACAATAACTTACATCCTATCAGCATGATGGATAAAATAGTAATGAGCATGGATGCAATGACACCAATATCACAGATACAGAAACTTACAGCCTATTAGCACAAGGAATGGTATAGAAGTGAGTATGGACACAAGGATACCAATACCAGACACAGAAACTTACAGCCTATCAGCACAAAAAATGAAATAGTAGTGAGCATGAATGCAAAGATACCAAGACCATGAGCACAAAAACTCACAAGCTGTCAGCACAAGGAATAAAATAGCAATGAGCATGAATGCAAGGATAGTAACACCTCAGACACAGTAACTTACTCGCTGTCATCACAAGGAATGGAGCAGTAATGAGCATAAAAGCAAGAACACCAGTTCCACAAATATAGCAACTTACATCCTGTTAGGATAAGTAATGAAATAGTAGTGAGCATGGATGCAGGGACCAAGCACTACAGAATCAGCAACTCACTCGCTGTTCACAAGAAATAAAATAGCAGTAAGTATGAATGCAAAAGCACCAACATAGCAGACACAGCAACTTACAAGCTTTTCAGCACAACAAATGAAATAGAATGAGCATGGAGACAAGGACACCAACACCAGACAGAAACTTACAACCTGTCAGTACAAGGAATGCAATGGCAGTGAGCATGAATAAAAGGACACCAATACTAAAAACACAGCAACTCACTCGCTGTCAGTACATGGAATGAGATAGCAGTAAGCATGGATACAAGAACACAAACATCACAAACATGGCAACTTACAATCTGTCAGCATAAGAAATGAAACAGCAGTAAGCATAGATACAAAGACATCAACACTACAGATACAGCAACTTACAAGCTGTCAGCATAAAAAATCAAAGAGCAGTAAGCACAGATACAAGGAAATCACCACACACACAGTAACTTACAGACTATCAGCACAAAGAATCATATCACAATTAGCATGAATGCAAGGACATCAACACCAACAGCAACTTACTCTCTGTTAGCACAAGAAATGAAATAGCAGTGAGCATGGATACAAGGATACCAATACCATGAAAACAACAACTTACTCGCTGCCAGCACAAATAATGAAATAGTAGTGAGCATAAGCACAGGGACACCAACATCTGCAACTTACAACCTATAAGTATGAAACCAATACAATAGTCATTAGCTCTCATTTTCCAGAAGCTTGCTGATTTCTTACCTATAGAAATGATATTCATTATTGCATATTTTCTGCATGTCAGACCTTCTGCACACTTACATCAACATGTGGAAACCACACTGCCAACCTGCTTTGCATTTCCCAAGCATTTTGCTTATGGAGATCTTCATGCAAAGCCCACTTCAAAGACCTACAGTAGAATCATTAGCACTGCCCAATGCTATACAATCACCTAAAGCTTTCCTTTTTACTGCATGCTTGACACAGATCCCCAAGCTGACTTGCTGAGCAGAGACCAACAATGTCTCCAGGATCTCATCATCCAGAGCTTCTGCAGTGGCACTAATAAGTTCAGTACAATCACCTTGCTCTTCATCCATCCCTTCAAACAAAATGTTTATT
>JBBPRR010001135.1:0-12785 GCA_038093115.1 Hortiboletus flavorubellus | reverse complement strand
ATATTGAAGAAGAAAATGCTCTCCATGGGATTGTAGTTGTCATTGATGTAGACAGGACTGTAAGTGAACCAGATGGATCAACTGCAATGGAGAAGTGTGTGTGAGTCAACTCCAACATGAAGAAAGCAGAGATTACATCCATCAACATGTTGCACACAATTTTATATATACCCATGGGTAGACCCATCATGGGTAAAGACCTGCCAACTCACACAGAGTACCCATCTACCCACATCAGGCACCCATGAACACAAGTACCCATGGGTTGGTGGGTATGGGTTTTGTATGGGTTGGGTATGGGTTGGAGCTCAAAGACCCAAGGGTTTACCCATGCTGTACTCTAATCACCCCAAAGGAGACAGTCAGACAGAATGGATGAACCAAACACTGGAACAGTACCTTTGAGTCTATTGTAATTACCAGCAAGACAACTGGTCCAAACTCCTGCCCCTAGTGGAGTTTGTGTACAACAACACTGCAAGCGCTACCACTGGAGTCTCACCATTCTTTGCCAACAAGGGTTATCACCTCAATATTACTGTTCACCCCGAGCATGACCTTACTTCCGAGAGAGCTCGCGAATACTCTATCGACCTTGATTCCCGCCACGCATTCCTTTGTCAGGAGATGGCTGCCATACAAAAGTGATATCAAGGACCTGCGGATGCCAAGTGAACTCCGGCACTGGACTTTAAAGTCAGTGACCAGGTATTTGTCAAGGCAAAATACTTCCACTCAATACAGCCCTCTAAGAAACTCTCTGAGAAAAACTTAGGGCCATATACAATCATCACTCAGGCCGGATCCCACTCCTTCACACTCCGCCTTCCAGACTCTATGAAGTCCATTCACCCCATTTTTCATGTCTCCCAACTGGAGCCCTCCGTACCCAATACAATCCCCAATTGGGTACAACCCCCACCTCCTCCAGTAGAAGTTGACGGAGAACTGGAGTACGAGATCTCTGAGATACTTGACTCCAAGATGGATTGATGAAGGAAGAATTGCAAGTTGTTGTACCTCGTATGTTGGTCTGGATATGAAGGCATGGATGACAAGACCTCCTGGCTGTTAGCCACGGAGCTTGATCATGCGTTTGAACTCGTCCATGACTACCATCTCCATTACCTAAACAAGCCTGGACCTCACTCCAATGCTTGACTTGCAAACTTGGTACATTTTTCTTGACTATTTACAGAGGCGGCCTATTCTATTCCATCAACTCATCTGAGTTGCATTCCCCTGCCACTGCCCTCTTTTTCTCCAAACTCTCCAGGTCCTCCACCACAATCATACTGTACCTCTCTGATATCACCTTGGAATGGTTCAAATCTAACCTTCTCTTTTCTAACTCCTTTGAGCTCCACCCCCTGTGGATGGATCATTTCCAGGAGTTTATTCTGAAATTTCAAACATACTTCAGTTCCCATGAACCTGTCAGTGATGCTGAGCATCAACTTTGCCATCTGTCTATAACAGATGAGTAACATGTAAACAAGTATGTGATACAATTCAACTGCATAGCTTGTCAAGTCTGTTAGAGACTGATCAACTCCTGGCAGAACTCTGGAACTCCAGAGTTTGTGCTTATGGATAGGACTTTGGCTTCAGCTTATGTGCTGTGTCCTTGCTATCATTTGTGTCCTGTATTTCAAAGCAGAGAGGAACAGAGATAACAGAGGGAACAGGAGTCTGTTTAAGTTGATAATCTAGCTACTGTACACAGAATATCTAGGAGTTTATATATAGAGGAAGAGTATAGTATTAGTAATGAATGATGGAGATGGAGGATGGGAGATAAGAAAGCCAGTGCTGCACTTTGGCAGGACGAATGCCAGAGCTGTACAAGCACAGGTTGGAGATATCTAAGGATCAGAACTAAACTATGTACGGAACAAAGGAGTATCATAAGTACAGAGTGTAAGAAGGAAGTAGTTAGAGTATGGATGTCTGAAGGAATAGAGGTACATATTAACAGAGAACAAACTGGAGATTGCTCCTAAAGGAGTAGAGTTGTGCCCAGAGGCTGGAGTTGTGCTAGGGGTTGGCACAGTATATAGTATGACAAAGTCTGAGAATATGGAAATGGTGCACTCTAGCACATTTTCTATCAAGAACTTCTGGACTGCATCAAAGATGAGATATGCTATGTTGGCAAGCCCCCCACCCTCCCAAGGATGTACACCTTCATGCAGTTTATTGTTGCCACTATTGGAAGCGCTAGTCTAAACTCATCCATTAATTGCCAACTAGCACCACTCCATTACCTTCACCTTTATCCTTGTCCACCATGTCCTCTGGCTCCACATCCACCTCTGACTCCCCCAACCTCTCCAACTCCTCCAACTCTAACACCTCAGATCCACACTCCTTACCCTCCAACTCCCCCTCTGACATCAACTCCATCTCCAAAAATTCCTCCTCTGAGGAGTCTGATCCCCAGTTTTAGCTTCCTTAGGTTGTCAATAAACTCCTGGAAAGCAATAAGGAGAGAGGCTTGTCAGACAAATAGAGTCCTTATAGTATTTTATGGAAAAACATCAAGAAAAACAGACTGAAGTTCTCTAGTGCTGGCATTAAGCCTTAAATACTACTCAATAGTATATATACATTGTGATTATATCTAATAATCTGGGAACAAAAGGTGGAGTGGACATAGGGTGAAATGGAAGTGGAATACATGAGGAAGGTGAGAAGTCTTGTGCATGAAATTGAGTGAGGAAGTGAAGAGTGACTAATACACACAAGATAGGAGCAAAGTAAATAAAATGAGATGAAAAATAAGATTATCTGTCATTATACATAGAAAACATTAAATCCAATGAACATAGGAGTATGGGAATATACTAATTATAACACTACCTCTTCTAGGGATCAACTTTCAGGCAATTCAAGAGTGGTAACTTGTACTTGGTATAATTCATATACAAATTAAATAACTTCTTGAACTGGACAAAGGTCATGGACAGCTTTTATGGGGCATTCAGATGGAGGATGTGGAATTTGTAAATGACATCCTGTATATTAGAAAGATTCCCAAGTGGTTCCCACATGCAATCTGACTCTTCAAAGCCTTTCTAATATATCAGATATTTGAAATGTTGTCTCCTCAAGTAGGAATCTACCAAATAATCTACTTTATGAAGTTTTTCACAATTCTTAGTAATATCAGCTGGGCCAGGCCAAATGACACATTGACTAAACAACTGTTCCTTATAGGATTTGACATGAGAGATATTTACAACATGATGGATTTTCATTCTTCTGAGAAGTCTAAGCTTAATCACATTAGGGCTCATGAGTTCTAGAGTAAGAAAAGGATCTAGCTACTATTCCATCAACTTCTTGGATTGCTACATCAAGTGCAGGTTATCTGTGACTAGTCAAATCTTATCTTCAACCTGATATTGTGGAGCATCAGATCAGTGTTTGTTTGCTTGAGCTTTCATTCACTCTTGAACTACCTTTAGACTATTTCTTGTTTCCTTTAAAATCTTGCTCATCAAATCAGCAAACTCCATGACTACTGGCACTTTGAAGACATGTTGTTCCACACCCATATGAAGGAAATATGAATGTGTGACTTTAAAAGGAGTTTTTTTTGAAGATGCTGAGATTTTAAGTTATATAAAAATTGGATGATTGGAAGCTAGTCCAATCATTCTTCCTGCTTTTTAGCAAAGGACATGCTGAGATATTACTGGAGATCTTAGTTCATGCATTCTATCTGTCCAGCTGTCTGTGGATGATGAGTAGTGGATAATTTAGATTTAACTGTCTGCAAACATCCTGCATAATCTAGGAAGTAAATTACAGGCCACAATCCAATACAATTGAACAAGGTAGTCCATGGTTTTTCCAGACATGATGTAAATATAATATAACCATTTCCAATGCTGTGATCATTTTGTTGCATATTCAAGGAGTCACAATAGTTCTGCCAAAGCAGATACATATGGACTCTACTGGTCACAATTCATGATGAAGATGAATGAATTCTACATTCCATTAAAAATAAGTTACATGTGCTCAAAAAAAGTGAAGTCAAGAAACTATGCAAAAAACACAAAGTATGTTGTGTTGATGAAATTTTATGTAATCAAGAAGGAAAAGTCTTCATTGCTGATGATAAAACCATTTATTTATCTATTATGAAGTCTTGTCATGACTCACCAGTCACTGGTCACCCCAGTTATAAAAAAATCATAGTTTTTTGAAAGAAGTTATTGATGGCCAAATATTACCATTTATGTAAAAAATTATATTGCTTGATGCAGCTGCTGTATGTGCATGAAAGGAATTAACAAAGTCCCAGCGGGCATATTAATGCCTTTTTCTATTTCAAAAGGTCCTTAGTAGGACATATCCACTGACTTTATCACTGATTTCCTTCTCTCTGACTGTTTTGACTCTCTTCTCATTGTTGTAAATTGGTTGCTCAAGAAAATCATATTTATACCATTGTGTTCAATATCAACTATATGGTCCTTTTTTCTAGAGAGTGCATTGGTCTTAATATTAGTGGCATTGAGCTTATAGATGAAGACATAATTGAATCAGAACAGCCATTACCAGCATTAGGCTTGGTGACAATTCAAGTTCTGCAATTGCATATACTTTAAGTTGACATGATCATTTCAGATTTTGAACTGGTGATGAGAGTTTTCCAGATAGTGTCACCATATTTCCAGAACTTAGATGATATCCTTTGAATGCTTCTTTGTAGCAAATAAAAGTAGCCTTCTTGTAGCCCCATCAAAGATTCATCTTTATAAATAGCTTACCCCATTTTAGCTTATCCATCAGTTGGAGAATTAAGAGCAGTGTATAATTATTCTTCCTAGTGTATTCATTTAGATAATGGTAATCCTATATTATATACTCCTTGTCATTTTTTTCAGGAATGAAGAATACTAATAAAGTCTAAGGGAATTTGGAGGGACAAATATATCCTTAAGCCAGCTAGTGGCAACTTTCTCCTATTCTTATAGGGATAAGTAATTAATGTACTTTTCATAAGTTTAAAGGAGTCTTTAGGTCAATGGTGTCATTTCACAGTTTTCTTTCAAATTTGGCTTTGTTGAATATTTCTAGATAATTGTAATACTGTGAAAGGATGAGCTGTTTTTCCACTACATCCATCTTTGAATTATCCTCTAGAATGCAGATTGTAGTATGGACCTGATATTGAATGTCCTCTTTTTCCTTTTTGATCATATGAATGAAGACCAGCTTATCTTGGATGATATGACAGTACCTTGGCAATATGTCATTCATACTGAGCTCTCAACCCAATCAATTTTTAAATTGTGTTATTTTAGCCAAGAGAATCTGAGGAAAAGAGTATTGTTTTCAAGGTCTGTTGTTTTGGCTGTAACCTTTTCATGATGACCCTGGTACTCAATTATGAGATCCATTGAGTGTATGATATTCCCTGCAAAATTCTTTATTTCATTTATATTGAAAACAGGAATGACATGTCATAATTTAGAGAGCAGTGATTTGAGCTTCTCCATTCAAGATCTTTCAATAAATATGTATTTGGGGATATGACTTGGATTAACAATGTAATTTCCCTTGTGGGGTTAATATTATATACAAAGACTTTGTTTTTCAAGATTTTGGGAAGGTAACTCAAGAATGAAGTCTTTGAGAGTTTTTCCTTGCATTTGTGCATAATTACACTTGCTCAATACAATATTCTAACCCCCTGACTTCAGGCAAGTGTCTGCAAGAAATCACATGGAACCCAAACATTTTATGCCCCCAGAGAAATGTTATTATTTTAAAAAAAAAAACAAGTTAAAATCTACAATCTTCTCATCAGCATCACTATCTAGTCCATTCCTGCACTTCATGCAGTGCACCACCAGCATGCTCATGATCAACTTGTTGCACTTCTCAACTGTCTCAGATATATCTTGTAAGATTCAAATTTTGTACCATAGTTATTTCACAATAAGTTGTATATGCCTTATCTGGAACAAAAACAAAACAAAACCTTACAATGAGTAATTGCACACACTTGGAAGCTCTTCAAAGCCAATCACAAGTAGTCACAACTTGGCTTACAAAGTCCAACACATCAAGTTGTCTACAAAGAGTGACTATATGAGTTACAACAAGAGGTACTATAAAAGAAGCTGAATACACTGTCAAAGAAGTGAAAATTTGGAGGGGCAAGAGAGCTACCAAGAGCCAATGGGCATGGAGTTGGAGTTAAGGATCTTAGTACTGCAACCACAGATAAAAGGACTACCAGTGAAAATCCTGAAATAAAGAGAGCAATGTCAATAAGACTGTATGTGTATCACATTCAACAACAGTGGCAACAACCTCATAGAGGTCCTAAGAACTACTGCCTACAAATATCAGATGGCAAGCACATGTACTCATAAAGAAATCAATGCAGCAAGTGAGATTTGAATCACTACATCCCATACATATATTACTGCATGTTAGTACATCACTTGAGGGGCAACAAAATGATCAGGTGACAACTGACTGCACTAATGAAGAAGAGTTATCAAGCTTCACCATGAATGCAAACAATATTGTACATGACCCTGAAGGCCACATGAACTATATGGTGACACCAGAAGGTAGTAAGATGACAATGAGTGGAGTTATCAAGACTCAAGCCCAACTTACATCCTGGAAATGCAACAGATGATGACATATATTACCTTGTCAAGCCCATAGAGCCATCTGACAGTATTAAGAGCACAAGGATGTGAGATGGTGAGTTGAGAGTTGAGGTAAGTATGTTGGAGGTGTTAGAGGCATCAAGAGGTTATGCAAATGAGATGGTTGAATTAGGTAGTTATGCAGGCACATGAACCATTTCAAGAACAATTCAGGGAGTCAAAGAAATGATTCAAACAGACATGATAACCTTAAGGTGACACTGAGTCCAGATGTCAATCATAAGGTCACATAGATGCAACACACCAGTTGAAAAGCAATACAGAAAATGTCAAGGGCCAAGTACAGTTCTAGGATGGTGGTGATAATAACATATGAGGTGGCAGAAGTGATATAATGAATAACAACACTGGCAAGTCAAGATAACTCACACTGAAGGCACTGATTCCAGAGGAAGCATGTGAATATCATGCATGACTCATCAAATCAACATATAACTTACTCAAGTTACCTGACAAGATTTACAATGCACAAAGGAGCCCTTAAATGTTGAGCTTGAGGGAAGTTAAACAGATCTATGAGCTATAAAACCAGACCTACCAGAGATAAAGTGCATGCTTCAGGAGTATCAGACAGCAATAAGGAGATTAAAAACTGGCTAGCCTGGAGGAAGTAGTGAAATATGTTAGAATGAGTCAATAAATGCTCAAAGAGAAGAAACTTAAAAAAACTCACCAAAGAAAGGTTCAGACAAGATGAATAATCTGGGAAATGAAGTGCACACATTGAGAGCATCAGAATATGATAAGAACACTAGGAGAATACTGAAAAAGCTATGGAATGTGTCAAAATGTGTCAACAAACAGAACTTACCAGAAAGAGCTATATATCAAAAACACAAGCCTAACAAACAATGTGGTCATACTGAGTATCACCATAAGCAACTGGAAAGACCCCAAAGGTAATGTGAACAGCAGCAGCAGTAATACAAATGTACAAAGTCATGATATAGGCCTAGGAGGGCACTTGGAGTTGTAAAGGGAGTTGAAGTGCATCAAGGTCAATTGGAAACACTGGAATGTTATTAAGGATGTCAAATATAATAGGAAACATTCCAGGAGTAAAAAAAACTAGCATAAAGTCAATATGAATGCACTACATCAAGGTAAAGAACTAGGAGGTCATCTAGGTAAGGGAGATATCAGCAAAGAGCAGGAATGATAGAGTGATGGAGATGATATCAATATACATGGGATAGAATACTAGTATTAGGAGGCAACAGGTGTGAAAGTGAGCTAGTCATTTGGTGGATTAACTCAGGAAGCTAGGATTGGAGTTTACTGTAAGTAACTGAGTATATTGAGAGTAGTTTAAAAGTATACAGACCTAGAGTTCACTGTGAGTAACCAAAGAGGAGGAACAGTGAATTTCAGGATGTAGGTGTGCTTGTAAATAAATAATGATAAACAAGTGAGCTATTGTTAGAGACTGTGCAACTCCTGGTGGAACTCTGGAACTTCGGAGTTCGTGCAGATGGGTTAGGACTTCGGCTTCAGCTTATGTGCTGTGCTCTTGCTGTCATTCACATCCTGTATTTTGGAGTGGAGAGGAACAGAGATAACAGAGGGAACAGGAGTCTGTCCAAGTTGATAATCTAGCTACTGTATACAGGGTGTCTAGGAGTCTCTATATGGAGGGAAAGTATAGTATTAGTAAATGGATGACTGAGATGGAGAATAGAAAATCAGAAAGCCGGTGCTATACTTCAGCGAGACGGATACCGGAGCTGTGCAAGCACAGGTTGGAGGCATCTAAGGATTGGAACTAAGCTATGTATGGAACAAAGGAGTATTGTAAGTACAGAGTGTAAGAAGGAATTAGTTAGAGTACAGATGTCCGGAGGAACAGAGGTACATATTAACAAAGAACAAACCGGAGATCACTCCTGAAGAAGCAGAGTTGTGCCTGGAGGCCGGAGTCGTGCTAGGGGTTGGTATGGTATATAACAGCTATAGTACAAATCAAAACACTATATGTTTGGATAACACAACAAGAAGTTAAAGTGATGGGGAGAAGTGAAGGATAGGTATAATAAGCATGGAAAATTACTTGAATGAAGTTTAAAAATAAAGTAAGCACTAGTTAGTGCAGTATGAAATGAAACATATCAAGAGTACAAAATTGCCAAATCCAACAACTGGATGGATAGTGCAATAAGTGGCACACAAGTGAGTTAGAACAACTTGAATTGCAGCTGCTAGCTGAAGATGAGACAGGTCAGCACAAATGGAATGAACAAATAATGAATAATGTACCTAGGTTATATATATCACCTCCTAGTTTCCGTTTTTGTCCTGGTTGCATTTCTAGTGTATTTATAGGAAAATAAGGATAAGATTCCAAAACCTCTGGGCTCTAAAGTACTGCAGGATGTTTTACCTCAGCTTATCACAGTGTTTATGCAGTATCTCAGCCAAGTTATATGAATCTTTGATGATTGCCAAGTTGTGGCACAGTGAGGCATGAGTGTAGCTGCAATGCTAAGTCTTTGGACAAGCATCGTAAGCAGCTTACTCTTTTTCTTTCTTTCTCCTGTGTCTCCCTTTGCCTTACTGTTCTCACCCACTTGCTCATCCAGTTATTTTTTTGCTTTTCTCTCTGCCCAACTCATTATGCTTTTTTTTTTCAGCTTACTTATAATATGATAGACCCGAACATGGAAATTCACCCTAATTTTGTGGCCAACCCCTACTGCATCGTCCAGGAAGCCATTATGAACACCTTTGGTGAGGAAGTTGCACAGGCTGTTAAGTGTCTAAATACTACCTGGGATAACAATCACAACACCCACATTGAAGCATGGAACCTTCAGCAAAAAGACATGCAATACAAAGCTCAGCATCTTCAATAGGAGCGAAGAGACTGTGAGGAACAAGAATGTCAACTTGCTGAGAAAGAACTCAAAAGAGAGGATAAGGAGGTCAAGAAAAAGAAGCCCAAAATCAGCAATTTCAATGAGAACCACCCACCACCCAGTGTCATTGTACCCCACCTCTTGCAGTACGCAATGCAGAAGATAACTGCTTTCAACTTTGTAGAGTTATGGTACTTTTCACCCAAAAGCTGCTCTGAGGCCACCAAAAACCACTGCTCCCAGACCAACAACACCTTTGGTCTTACTAGCAGCAATGACATTCTAATCCTCTGCCCAGTAGCATCAGTCAGGGCCTCATGCCTTGCACGTGTAGACCATGACCTATTATTTGCTGAGTTCTTGTAGGCAAAGAATTCCTTTCTTCACCATATCAAACAAGCCTTGTGGTCAAACAAGCACATCAATGCACTGGCCAAATTCTTTTGGAATCTCGAGAACCACCTCATCCACACCAATAAGAATGGCAACCTAATTGCCTTGCATTATGCCTCCCACATCCACTGCCAATAGCACAATAACCTGAAATTCAACTCAGGCTCCACTTTCAACATTGTCATCATCAGCAACACACTGCTCAATAGCATTGCTTTCAAGGTAAATACCAACTCTCAAGTGATAATCTCCCACAAGGTTAGTCCTACCCCTACCCTACCAATTCCCTTTCTCTTTCTCCTCCATCGGCTTTCCACCACTGTCCCCTCCCCACTCCATCCTACCCGATACTATGGCTACCCTTTGCCCTTTTGCTAACATTGCTACCTGCATGAACTCCCTTTTTTCCACATGGCTGCCCTCCCCAGCCTTCCTCCCTCCCTACCACTACCTGTAGGTTGAGGTTTTTATTGAGTCCCAGTACTTCCTCTTCCACTCACACTGTCCACACCACCCCAACACTTACCACTCTAATCCACCCATGGACAGATGACGCAACACATACTCCTTATCTCTCTTCCATTTTTGATTTTGCCAGTCCCTGTAGTCCCTCCCACCAACTGCCCATGCACCACCCTCCCCAAATCATTGCTGCAGGCGAACCAATAGTGACCCCTCCACTGCCAAGTCAGTGTATTCCATCTGCCTGGACCACCACCCCCACTGTATCTTTAAATACAACTCCCCTAAACTGTGGAATAGATCCCCTGTACATGCATATCACACCACAAAAGGACACCTCATCAACAATAATAGTAACATCCTTTGCAATGACTGGCAAAAGCCTTGAGGCTGCACCCTCTCCCACAAATCTGCCTGCCATGAGTATTCGAGATGTGACAAGTTAGATTATAATATTCAAAACTACCATCATGCTCAGGCAAAACTGAGCAGCAACACCATATAACTCTGATGTATGGTGTGACCATCTAGCAGCAGTCCATCTTGTCCATAGATATCCAGACATTTACAATGGACTTCACTTTGGTTTTACCACTAATTTCCCCCCCCTCATACATACCTTCACACCCGCAAACAGCCCCATTGTCTTGAAACATCCAGACATGTTCTGTAATATACTTTAAAAAAAATTTGTCAAAAACAGATACATTGAATCTTATACACACTTCAAAATTAAAAACACTCTTGGACTATTCCAGACAGCTCCTCTTTCAATTATACTCAAACCAGGCAAGTTTTGCCTTATTTAGAACCCCTCCTCTCCGTACTCCCCATCCCCCACCCCATCTGTCAATTTCCTAGTAGACTTCAATGCTTTCCCCTCCTTCTACAGTACCTTCTCTGTAGTATGCCAAGGCTTACCAAATTATTCTCCTACATTCTTTACAATGGCCTGCACTTGTAGTACACTTATCCAACTCACACTTTGCAATTAACACCTCTTTATATTTCAAATTCACCCCCTTTGAGAGCATATATAATAACATTAGAGGAGCAGGAGCAGACATTATGTGCTCAATGGGCCTTGGCCCAATACTCTATTGGGTTAATGACCACCTCTTCATCAGAGTACTGAGAGCATCCCTTGACCAATATAATCTTCTTTGAGCTGTAACTGCTCAAAGGATCACCTCCCTTGGAGGCCTAACAATTATATAAGGTAGATCCTGATTTTTTGAAGGTGTCCTCCCCAACAACCAGATCAAAGAGTTCGATGAGGACTACTCTTTTCCTTTACAAGATCACTTCTTTTACTCCTTCTGTCCAGCCCATAATGCAATATTCTACTACAATGTAAGTAACATTGACTCCATATCTAGTGTCCTGGGCATATCATGGGAACTTTCCAAAGATATCCTCTTCTCAAATACCCCTACTTTTTTTGGTTGCATTTGGAACCTTGACAACCTCATTGTTCACCTCACTAAGGTCAAACACACCAAATATGTCAAAGCACTACAGGACTAGAGCTTAAAAAGGACCCATGCATTCAATGACATGCAGAAGCTATACGGCAAACTCATTCATGTATCACTCATTATGCCAGAGAGCTGACCCTACCTAATTAGTATTGAGGCGATGTTTACCATGCACACAATCAACCCTTTCATATCTTACATTCCATCTTGAGGCACCTAGGATGACATAAAGTGATGGGCTTATCTTCTTTCTTGCCCTGCTCCTCCTTCATCCATTCCCTCTCCATAGCCCATCACCTCCCTTGATGCCTTCTTAAATGCTAGCTCAACAATGGGTATGGGCATCCTCCTCAATGAACGCTGGCATGCATGGACACTCTATCCCAGCTGGCAATCAGACATATAGGACATTGGCTGGGTAGAGAGCTTCAATCTTGAGCTCCTCATCCTTGTGATCCTCCATTCTGGTGCCTCCAACCTTCATTTTCAGATTTTTAGAGACAATTAAAGAGTGGTCAATGGCTGGAGCAGAGGCAAAAGCTGCAATCTCCTCACCAGTGAGGTGTTCAAACACATTTTTATCTCCCTGGCTATGGCAGAATGCACTGTCCATATCAAATACATCCACAGCAGTGACAATCCAACAGACAATCTTTTGTGCAAACTTTATCCCTCACTACATCAGCACATCCCACTCTTTCCCATTTCACCTGACACTTGTCAGTTCATTGCCAATTTTGGTGACCCCAATTTCCCCATGCTCCAAACCCCATGCACAATAGCCAAGCCTCCTTCTTCTTGAAGCAGCTATGCTCTTATTCACTCATTCATTCCCCCCACCCTTTTAACCCCCTCTGTGTAACTCCGCCCGGGCAGAGAGCGGAAGAGGGGCG
>JBBPRR010001134.1:0-12791 GCA_038093115.1 Hortiboletus flavorubellus | reverse complement strand
GCCCCCTTCCCGCATCTGCTCCCCTCCCCCTCCCTTCTTCCTCCCGTCCTTGTGCATCGAGGTCGGCGGCCTCAACACGTCCCACCTCCGCCCGTCATTCCACATCGGGCTCCTCCATCATCGAAGACGTTCTCGCTCCTGGCGACTTTATTGGTGAAGGCATCCTTTTGCAGGGCCATCACATATGTCTTTCCCCTGCCCCCGTTTCACACGACACGGCCGACTTTGGCCTTGCCAGGGAGTTCGAAGTCGTCCGCAAACTCGGCACAGGCTCGTATGCCGTTGTCTATCTCGTCCGTGAGGTGTTGTCCCGCGCACAGCCTTCCGATGATGGCCATTGCGGCATTCTCGACCTTGGGGAGCCCACTCGCTCAAAGACCTATGTCACTTATGGCCGTGATTTTGCCCTCAAGTGTCTCAGCAAAGCTAATCTCGATCAAGACGCTCTTGCCGCCCAAATGACCGAGGTCAGTCCCCGTGGGAACTCCCTATATGCGTCGAAATTCACCCTCTCACACAGGTCACTATCCATCAGTCTCTTCGTCCCCATCCCAACATCGTGACGCTCCATCGCACCTTTGAGACTCCCGCCTTCCTACTCCTCCTGCTAGAATATGTACCCGGCGAGGACTTGTTTTACTTCCTTGAGCAGGCACGTGACCATTACGACCCTACTCCCATCGTCTCGGAAGATGCCCCATCCTCCCCCTCGCGGACCCCCCCGACCCCTTCCCTTCTCGCGTCCCTCCACCCATCTCAGCTCCTCAGCCCTACGCGGCTACGACTCATCGCTCGCATGTTTTCCCAGATGTGCGATGCTGTTGCCTCTTGTCACGAGCAGGGCGTTTTCCACCGTGACATCAAGCCAGAGAATTTTATCGTGACGGACGGTTTCGTCAATGGGGAGCGTCGTGTCGTCGTCAAGCTGACAGATTTTGGCCTTTCTACTACGGAAGCAGAGTGCTCGGATATGGACTGTGGCAGTGCTCCCTACATGAGCTTTGAGTGTAGGAACAACTGTGCCCCGACATACCGGCCTGCTCCTGCCGACGTCTGGTCCCTCGGTATCGTCTTGATCAACATGTATGTCACTCCTATCGTTATCCCCGTTCCCCACCAGTGACCTTGCTTCAGGTTGTATCATTACAATCCTTGGACGGACACTGCCCAAGGAGTCTGCCCTTCTTTCAACCTCTTCCGTCAGCATGCTTCCAATTTCTTCATGCAGCGTTTCACAGGTATGACTATTGCCGTGGCAGAATTTCTTGCTACACGCGTTTTTTATCTTCCTCCTTCGGCTTCCTTTTCTTTATCCGTGAGCACGCCGGTACCTGTTACCGCGCGCGAGTTCGGGGCTTGGGTCAAGGATCTGCCCGCGCTGTTGTCCGAACCCATGCTGCTCAGTCGCTCTGTCACTGGCCACAAGCGTGTCATCTCCGCATCTTCAGCAACTCTTGGTCATCCTTTGTCGTCATGTCCACCCTCACGCCGCCCTTCATCTCGCGCAGGCGGTCGAACGCCAGTCATCCACTCTCGCAGTTTATCGCGTGCCCCATCATTTGGTCCTGCGTTTGAAAAGGCTGGATCAGGTCTGGAGACAGTTCCCGACTTGGACGTATCTGTCGCAGAGGAGACGGAGAGTGAGCTCCTCAAACCATCCCATATCGAGGCCATTGAGGAGGTTGAGGCCGCAGATGAGCTAGATGTTGACCCTGAACAGATCCCGGATACTGAACACGACTTGGAGGACGGCCGGAGCCGCTCTACGAAGAAACGGGGACGTCGCGGAGCGCGGAAGAGCAAGCAATTCACCAATGACGAGACTTTGAAGGTGCTTGCCTCTGCCTCCCAAACCTTGGCAAGAGAGATAAGCTTGGCATCGCGTTCTTCCTCGCGGCAACTCTCTGGCTCCATGTCGTCGCCGGTCATCGACATCAGTTGCGCAGCCAGCATCACATCCTCCAAGACGCCAACTGTCCTTGTTGAATCCCACCCTACTACTGCCGATACGTCAGCTTCGCCTGTTTCCCCACTCGCCGCCCCCGCAGTCGCAAAGAAGGCTTCCAAGTGGAAACTTTCTTTTGGTGGCGGAAAGGGTCACTCTTCTCCAGTAGAGGAATCGGCTCCTGGTACAGCCAGCAATGTGACAAATCTGATCATGGGGCTGTCACCTGTACCAGCTCCCCACAACGCGCCTTCTAGCATCAGTCATCAGACACACAGTCTACATTCACCTTACACCCGCACGCCACTCACGCCACAGCGCTCTCCCGCAGACGAAGCGGTCACTTGGACACGTGGCCGGCAACCTCAACCTTTCAATCCGAACACGTGGGGTACATCGTTTGCCAACGGGCATGGTCACAACTCGGGAACACTTGTTTATGGTAACGGTGTCTCCGCGGAGCGCAGAGGACCTCGTGGGGCATCACCTCCTTCGGTTCGTAGTGCTGGTCTGGACTTCCCTTCCAACCCCGTGCTGTCCAGTCCTGCCAACAAGAGTAACTGGCGCAGCTCGACGTCGACGACTTCGAGTGCGAGCACGTCCACGAGTGCGTTCACAAGATACAGTAACTCGAGCACGCGTAGTGTCAGCACGATGGCAACAAGCGCATCGAGTGGGAGCTGGAGGACGCAGACCAAGACGTCGGGTCAGAGCGGAGGTAACAAGGTTTATGGAACTAATGGGGAACAGCAGGCTATCCCCAAGAATGTCAAAAGTGAGTTTTAGATGGCTTTCGCCTCTAGCGTGTACGCTGATTTGGTTGATATCTAGTTATGTCTGGTGTACCTTGGGAATTGGACCAGTTGCCGCGTCAACACCACCCGAACCCAGTTGGAGACATCTTTGGTCAACCTCCCCAGCGCAAGCCCCGTACTCGCAAACCCAAAGATCCCAAACTCGACACCATCTGCGAGCGGTCAGGCGTACCTCAGAAGCACGCTGTTCATCAACGCCATGACGCGGCTACGTCCACCACTGATCTCGATGGTGTCCGCGAGAATAGCGAAACTGGCAGTGACGGTGCTCCGAAGAAGGTTCAGAAGGGCCAGATCAATGCACTGGCGAAGATGCTCTCCGCCCTGAGGCGGTAAATGTAATGTTAGTCGCATAGACTTTTGCCAACCTCACTCGTCCGACCCGTTTCCCTTCCTCGGCCCCTCTCGTTTGTGTTCCTGGGTGTCTATTTGATTGGGAACTCATGTGTGGTTTCTTTTTTTGCGTACGACGCAGGTTCTTGACATGGCGGTTTGTGCTGTTCGCTGTCGCTCGCGTTCGTGTATTGTTAGGTAGCCATACTTACGGTGCGAAGTCAACCCTGTTCTGCGTATTGATGTGTGCTCAGCTTGTCCCCAGGAGAACTTCCATCTTACTCTTTTTCGTCGCCGGGTCTGCGACTCTGATGAAAATCCATAAAATCCAAGTCACTCTTTCCTCAATTGCCACTGCTTGCCAGACACAAGGACTGTAACATCTCTATAACCCATAACACATTACTAGCATAGCAAATACTGTAAATCGCAGAGTCACTCCTTTGTTTTACTCATCAACGTACTGGTCTTGTTTTTCTCAGTGCACATACAGCGTGTTTGTCCCAAATCCCATGTGTGACACAAAATACAATTGGTTACTATGCCATTAACCAGTGGGAAGATGACTATTCCTGTTTCCTCACGTCCTCTAACAAAATATGAATGGTGTTCCTTTGTTATCTAGGGTTGTCCCAACGAGATACCAGACCCTTCCTCAAGTGAGCTCTGCAAGTCTGCGAATGCCATGTTTTGCTCCAGAGTAGGGACTTGAGGCACCAGGGGTGTGCGTGTTGCCGTCGATGGCGAGCGCATGCTGGCGGTGAGCCGAACGCGGTGATCCGTGAGCGAATGGCCAGGCATTGGAGAGGGCGATCGCGATGCCATACTCTCGAGATCACTCTCCGAGGAGACTGAGCTCTCCGCCGTGGAAGGCGAGCCGGGAATGTAAAATCTGCCACTGCTGTCCGTGCGGACGAGATTGACGTAATATTCTTGAAGGACTTCACGCGTGCACTGACGAGAGCGCCGGAGCGTACAGCCAAAAAGAAAAAGAAACCACAAAAAAAAAAGAAAAAGACGGACACGTCAAGACCTAGTCAAGTGCTGAGAAACAGAAGGGAGGGGGGGGATGGATATGGATAGGAGGGGATGGGTGACGAAGTTGAGATGAAAGTTGGGTCAAGGAAAACGTGCTTACCGTTAAACGCCAATCGATCATGGCAAGAAACTCGCGTTCGAGGACGTTGAGTTCGGATACGGGAATGCCGCCGACACGTGCGTAGAGGCTATTGGTGCAGAACGTATCGCATAGGCCCTTGCTGCAGACGGTGATGGAAGCGATGATGAATCGATGACAGGTGAGGGAAGACAACGTAAAAAGAGGCATCCGTGCGCAGATCTGATCAACGTAGTGGAGAGTGAGTAACAGACATGATTTCTTGTGGAGAATCGTTCAGATGACGGACGTGCGAGAGAAAAAAAAAAAAGGCACACCTCGACCTTTGTAAATCTGATTATTCGCCGAAGGTAATCGAGCACGGTAATTGCAGGCGCCGATCTCGAATGAAATCGGGTTAAGCTTTCGCTGTATGAATGAAAGGATCAAAGACGTTCCGAGTTGACATCGGGAGAACCTACGGGAGCAAGGGTATCCCGTCATTATGCGCGATCAATCGCTCAAGCATATCAGCTTCGATGTGACATTTAGACATCAACGGGTGGACGATACAGCGACGACAGAGGGTGATTACCTATCAGCAAAGCGAGATTATCTATGTCTGCGTGTTCGAATGCAGCGGGTAAAGCGACCCTTCCCGCGGTGTCCATACACCCATTGCACTCACCGCCGTCTTGGCTTGAGGATAAGACCTGCTGGCCACTTTGGGGTCTTCAAAAGGCAGACCAAACCTGTGCAAACACCATCGGCCGACGGCGCCCTCCTGTACAGTACCACAGCGGAGATTGAACCTTATTTTATCAGCCACCCGTCCATACGCCCCGGACATCCCAGACTTGCTGTCTTGGAGACATGGCCCCGAAATTCGTGAGCTCACACAACCATTGGCACATCGTTTGGCACGCTCACGGACACACAGGACCCCTCCGAAGTCAAAATCATCTACCTGCGGGCGACAGGTGGTGAAGTCGGTGCTTCTTCTGCCCTCGCGCCAAAAATCGGTCCTCTTGGTCTGGTGTGTTACTCTCCGGGAGATTCCCCTGTTCGCGTGCGCTGAAACGCGCTCTAGTCGCCCAAGAAGGTCGGAGAAGACATCGCAAAAGCGACGTCCGCATGGAAGGGTCTGCGGGTCACCGTCCAGCTGACGATCCAGAACCGACAAGCGGCCGTCTCGGTCGTGCCCTCCGCCTCCTCCCTTGTCATCCGTGCTCTCAAGGGTACGATCCTTCCATCTCTCTGGCTTCCTTGCTTGAACTTCGTTGCAGAGCCCCCCCGCGACCGTAAGAAGGAAAAAAACATCAAGCACTCTGGCAACGTCTCGCTCGACGAAATATTTGACATCGCCCGGACGATGAGGAGCAAGTCGTTATCAAAGGACTTGGCCGGTGGCGCCAAGGAGATTTTGGGCACTGCACAGAGCGTTGGGTGCACGGTCGATGGGAAGCCTCCCCACGACGTCATCGACGGCATCAACTCGGGCGAAATCGAGGTGCCAGACGAGTAGACGACAGCTCCTGTATTCATTGCTTTGCATTATCATCTCTATTCTGGCATTTCAGCACCTGACGCGTTGATCTTGCCCTACTTCGCCGTGTGATGTCAGATTCCGACCTAGTGGATAATCGCCCAACTAACATGCTTGATTGTCATAACTACATATCCTGCTGGTCATCCAATCCAAGCATGTTGTATGCGCAGAGTCGACGGTTGCATTCGATCAAGGTACGACAACATGCTCCAGTTCCAATGGTAAATCATCGTCCTCGATAGCATCGGCATCCTCATCTTTTGTCTGGGCCCCTGTGAGCCGTGAGCTCCACGCCTCGGTCAACCGAATTTTGTCCTCGGCACCCAGTTGTACCATGGCACTCGAGATAACTTGTGTTGCCCCTTTGCCATCTCCATGGTCCATTAGCCACCCAGCCCAAGCTGGTGTTGCCGAGATCCCATCTATGGCCCGCCAATATTCGTAAACCACGCGAAGAAGCGACTTCTCAGCAAGGTCGTCGCGTGCACGCTCGAGAGTGAAGACCCGTTCCCAAACGGCCGCGGTGGGGAGATACGCGCTCGACATGCGTCGTACCAGTTTGAGGCGCGTAGCGTTGTCGGTCCCCTCAGAGTGTATCACCTCGGAGACGTATCGAAGGAGCAAGGTCTCGTGGATAGTCCGCGTGGCCGAATCTTTCATACTGTGACTCAACAGGTCCTTTTCGTTGCGTAGCGGATTCGTGTCAGCGATCGGAAACCACGTGCATAGGAATAATTTACCTCGTAGATGGCTTGCTGATTGTCTGCATTACCTGGTTGGTGGTCAAGTCCCCACAACCAGATTTTTTCGGCGCCGTTGACATCCTGGCCCGCAACCACTGTGGTTCGTGCAGATGCCCAGGCTGACCTGACGTCGCCATCGCACGCATTCTCCGCATCTAGCAGGGCAAGCCATACATCGGGAGAGACGGAGGAAGAGGAATACTTTCTGGCAAACTTTAGTGTTCTCTTTGGCGATGTGTTGTCACGTAAGAGTAAACGGATGTGCGTGGCTTGCAAGGCTGGTGACGCACCAGCGCCCTGTGCTAGAGCCTGTAGAGACCCCACCAGATACTGTTTCTGTGATGTGGTTGTGATTGTTTAGAGAGACAAGAACGGGATCGAGAATCCGCCTCACCAGGCTGGGCTCGAGTGTCGGAGACCATTCCGACACAAAATTAGCATATATCTCTGACATATTGGAATGAGCGGCAGAGAAGGTGTCGCTCTTCATGGAGGTTCCGCAGGAGGCCTTGACAGCCGTTGTAAGTCGCTCGTTAGCAGATTGGAGGGCATCTATCAGTTTTTCACTGTCCATGCAACGAGGATCATCTTCGACAATATCTTTGCCGTCGTCTTTCGGGAGGGCAAGTTCACGAAGTCGTCTAGTAGCATGCATTTGAATTGCCCGAGGATCATCGGGCAACACCTCTTGCAAAAGGGAATAGACATGATCCAAGAGTGTGGTACGAAGGCGGAGCTGACACGGATAGCCGCGAATGAGGGCTTCGAGTTCCACGAAGAGCTTTACAGTGGGCAGTGCTTGATGGAAAGGTCGATCAAGTCTTATTCCGGGGGTATAGCATAAAATGCACACCTTTTGCTGCACTCGACAAAGCAGACTTGACGATGGCACCATCCATGATCGCTTTGCGCGCAGCCTCACCTTCATCGCCACCCTTCTCGGCGGCTATGACTTCATCTGGTGGCTTTTCCCTTTGTTCGCCTATGGTGACGGTCTGTTCATCGGCGTCCATGTCGATGTCGGGCTCGATTCCTTTCCCCATCTGCGCTCTCTCATCCTCCTTGGTGTTAATTCCCAAAACATTCCACCGTCTTCGCATCCCTTCAATGAAACCGAGCTCCATCCGGATGTACTCCCTCCACATGTCCACGCTGTCTGAATTCAGCCGAAGCCCACGCTGTAGCAAGGAGCGCGCAGCGGACGGTGACATGTGCGATAACTCATGTGATGCAGCCAAGATGTAAAAGGAGGGAACATGAGGGTGAAGTTGCAGAGCGCTAAGCACCTCCCTCGGGGTTAGTCGTATTTCCTGACCAAAAAGCATTAGACCCTACCGTGCGGTGATCCGCCCCACTAAAGCGCGCGCTCCTTGGCGTTTCGCCACCTGGATATACTGTGTCCAGAGTCCGACGTCCGACTTGAACCTCTTGAGTGCACGCTCGAATATTTGGAACTGCCTCCGGACGAGTGCATAGTCCGATATCGTCGGCGCTGACTTTGGAAGGTCTAGAAAGTAGTATGAACGACATTGATAACATGACGCGGACCCGAGCACATACTCAGGCGTTGGAGTCGTTTTCGTCGCAACTGCTCGAGCCCCATTTCATACGCGGCATACCGCAAAAAGTCACTCTTCTTTGCGACTCGACGCACAAGGGCAGTCTCGAACTGAGTCCGTTTTTTCAAGATTTGTTTCACTTCAGCCTACACGACGTGAGACATGGATCTATGCTAAGGCTAGCTTCCGCACGACGCACTTGGGTGAAGAGGCTTTTCTGGACCAGGTCCTTGAGCTCAGCGAGCATCTGGTTGTTCCATGAGACAGATCTCAGAGTCAAAGCTGCACTGGACTCGCCTGCTCTTGCTGAAACTGGACTCTCTCCATGATGGCAGCCCGGGCTCGTCGATGTCGAGTGTTGGCAGAAGCGGCGCGCGTGGAAATATTTGTCTGCCACACCATAACAGATCTAATCTAATCAGATACATGCTGAGGTGGCATTGAGCGCGTTCGTACAGGTTACATGAAACATAACCCCCGGACTGCCATTGGAATGCGGGACTAATCGAAATAGAATATGCTCGAAGCAATGCCAAGCTCGAATCAGTGCTTGAATCTGATCTCCAAGAGGGAGTGGATGCATCGCCATGCAGCGCTGATCGGCGTGAACCCACAGCAGTTCCAGACGCTTCTGGCTCGTGGGCCCAGGTGTGTCCCCGTTCTTGCGCTCGTCGACATCGCCCGCGAGTGCGATAAGCAAGCTGCGACGAGATCGATATAAAGTGGCCAATGGCGGAGAACCAATTCCTATGCCACTCCCATCCATGGCGCCAAAGGCCCATCGCACTGGTGCTACTGGTCTTCCCCGCACTCATTCCCGCACCTCCTCAACTGGTTCTTCCAAGGCTGCGCTAAACCTACAATTTACTCAGAAGGACTCTTCCCTGCCAAAGCAACCCGAGAAAACGAAGAAAACCGTTATTGGACAAGATGTGTGTCTATCGTCTTTTTTCTCAGCTGTTTTATCTGATTTATTTTTTCCATTTCCCCTAGTCACACTCGCGGAATACGTCACCTCTTCGGCGGGTGAATAGCACGGCACGGGTAGCTCCCAGAGACCACCTACAGGCTCACCGCTATGCACCGCCCCCGACCCAGCGCCAGCAGGGGGGGAAGACCAAGGTTGGCTTCACTCTCGCCAGCCCTCCTGTCGACGACGAGGACGAATGGGTGTCCAGCGAAAGCGGTGTTGTGACCCCAAACAGCATCGGTTCAGGCAGTGGCCAGACTCCCGTCGACCAACGCAGGCCCATACCCACCGCTCCCCCCATCGACGAGTTCACACCTCGTCCGGATACACCGCGCGCTCATCCTCAGTCCTTATCTCGCGTACCCACTATCCGTGCTCCGGAAACGCCCTTGAAGACGCCTGTGTCAGTTTCACGTGCGCCTCAAACAGCGGCTGCGCTATTGTCTAGTCACGCAGAGCCAACGCAACATCCCTTTCCAGAATCGCGGGTCGTGGAGACACGCTCAGCCAACACTTCCCCCGTCCATCGGACGCATCATCCATCGCACAAGCGGCTATCGATGACACGGCCTCCCTCCACGCACTCTACCACCAGTAGACCGGAAGTACCGTTGCGTCCGCACCCTCTGATACGTGGACAATCCTTTGGTCAGGGTGTGCCTATGACGCCCAAGGTGGTACCCCTCACTCCGCTGACGGTCACTTCGGAGGTACTACCCGTGTCGTCACCAGGTCGTGATCCGACCGAGAAACCATCAACCTCCCCATCCAGCGTGAAGACGACATATGCAGAGTCTGCACCAAATCGTCGAACGTCGGTTTCTTCTGTGCGTTCGGTAGCCACGCTTCCGAGTCAACCACAGATCCAGGCCCATTTCATAGGGAGAGCACACGACCGCCATCGCACACTCTCCTCGATGTCTTCTACCTCTTCATCGTCTGTGCAAGCACTGTCCTCGCTAGCATACCTTCCCACGACACGTCCATCCACTCCGCAATATACCGCCCACTTCCCTCCTGCCAACATTTCCGCAGGTTTCGAGACAGTTCATCCGCTGTTGCCACCCCCTTATCTGAGCGCCCATATGTCTATTCTCTCACATAGAAGCCCGTTGAAGGAATCATACGATAGGGTCGTTGCTGCTAGGGAACTACAGAAGCGGGAAAGTGGAGTGGCGTAAGGCTCTCCGCCCCGCCGGCAATTGATGCATGCATGTTTTTGATACCCAAACATTGGACGGCCTCGAACGCGTCATTTATTCATGTTTCTATACTCTCTAGTGTAAACAATAGACCGTTGTTTTTATAATTAATACAGGCGATGCATACCATATGTACTATATCGTACGTTCCCAATAGTCCTGGTGACACTCTCAATTTCAACGTTTTCCTTTGTGAATCCGATTTGGTCTCCGTGGAATGTCACCCGTGCGTAAGGCCCAAGTACCTGAAACTCGATCAACGGGCCAAAATGGTCACCGGGTGAGGTGGCGGTGACGTGTCCATCGCACTTACACGCGACAAACCCAAGCACCGACGTGCACATCGAGCTCACGGTTACTTACCCCCCGACCACCGTCCAAAAACATCTACACAATGTGGCTCTCTGATGCACAGAGTTAGTACCCCGTTGAACTCGCCCTGCCTGCCCGACTCATGGTCTCCATGCACAGAGATCGGTGTCGCACTCACAACGTTTGGGACGCTGTTCATGTTCTTGGGGATAATGCTCTTCTTTGACGCTGCTCTGCTTGCGCTCGGAAACGTCAGTGTACCGCCGCGCCAGCCTGTCCGGGCACTCACGTTCCACCCTTCCACATTAGATCCTATTCCTCTCCGGCCTCACGCTCATCATTGGACCCCAGAAAACGGTTTCGTTCTTTGCTCGCAAGCAAAAATTGCGTGGAACGATTTGCTTCCTCGGTGGCGTTCTGCTCGTCTTTTTCAAATACCCATTCGTTGGGACGATGGTAGAGATCTTTGGATTCTTGAACCTCTTTGGGTAGGGTTGTCCCCCTGAAACGAACCTTGCGCGTGCTTCTCACGTCTGTACGATCTAGCGACTTCTTCCCCGTCGTCCTGACGTTCCTGCGACAGCTCCCACTTGTCGGCACCTTCCTGTCACTGCCCTACATACGACCGGTGAGTAATTCTGGTCGCGCGTCGAACCAGCCACTGACGGGGCTGTGGTAGGTCATAGACCGTCTAGCAGGCTCAAGAACCTCGGCAGTTTAGTCACGGGCCCGCCAATCACACGTTTTCGTATTCCTAGGTAGCTCACGTCTAATAGAGATTTCATGGAATTTAATTGGTACAGGTGTCATATGTAACCCCTCGGAACATGGAATAAGCTGCTTTAATTATCTGGGTACCCATTCTCATACCTCCTCCAGGTACTTACGCAGACCACTTTTCCTTTGGAGTATCTGGGGTAGGGGCATCGTCTGCGGACTGAACATTGTTTTTCAATGCGGCTTTCCTCTCGGACAGCTCATCCCGATTTCTGATCGTGAAACCGTTCTTTCTTGCCTGGTCCACTACGAGACCACTGGAAGGAGCTTCAGAAATAAGCATTCTATGAGAATATGTTGGCACTCACGTAGCATATAATGTCATTGCAATGTATCCTGACAACGGGACAAGATACGACCGACGAGTGTATGCCAAATCGGCCAATGCGCCCTGCGCAGGCGGGTACCAGGCTCCGCCACCGACACCCTAACACCGACTTTGTAAGCTGGCAGGTGAGTACATGGAATGGATTCACCATGACCATCAGACCCGACCCCTTCTTTGTGTATTTGCCAAGGTTCTTGGTGCCGAGGGTGAAAATACATGGAAAGCAGATAGACTCGAAGAAGAACAGGCCGAACATGCACCCGACCCCGCCATACCCTGGCAGTTGTGAGACTAAGAGACAGAACAAGCTGCAGCCGAAGCCATAGATCGCAAGCAAGAAAGCTGGGTCGACAAAGTTCAAGATCACCACACCGACGAATCTAGAGACCAGTGACATACTCCCATGCCGATCACTGACAGAAAACTTACCGTCCGACGGTGAAAGTGATTTGGCAGAACGAAAACAAGTTGCTCGCTTGGGACTGATCGATACCGACTCCTTGATCGACGAAGAAGTTTACGGCGAAAGCAGCTACACCGACTTGCGCTCCTCTGATACTACGTTAGATGCAAAAGCTGCCAAAAGATCCGCCAAAAACTTACACGTAGGCAGTCTGTGCGACAAAACCAATGACACAGCGGTACTGTTTCCAGAATGGACCTTGGTCGTCCTGCAGTCCGGCGTCTTGTATCTCCTCGGCAAGGGCATCCTCGGTTATTTCAGGTAGAGTCGCGAAACTGAAGAGCGTCATAAGGTGGAAATGGTGAAAGACAGGGGCACTTACTAGAACAATACGTTGAGAACGACACCAAGGCCAGCCACAGCAAGGTAAACCCTGCATATTCAGGGAGGGGGTTTCGGTTGTTCCGTAGAAATGCGTAAGGAACTTACCACTGTACTGTACCAAGCGAGGTTGCATTTGCACCTGTGAAGAACCATCGCGCTGCAATGAGAGGTCCGGAAAAGGTGGCCACTCCTTGGAAGCCTTGACTGAAATTGAGACGAGCTGCTGCATATTGAGGAGTTCCCAGAACTGAAATATAGGAATTCGCCGCGACCTCGAGAGTAGATAGACCACACCCTAATACATGACGGTCAAGACAAATGACGTCCACGCGGGAGGGATGCTTCACGTACCGATGACAAACGTACTTCCAACGA
>JBBPRR010001133.1:0-12802 GCA_038093115.1 Hortiboletus flavorubellus | reverse complement strand
ATCTTGAGTGATTGGCAATCATCATCAACAGGATGTGGCATGTGAAGCTGACATGTTTCTGCAAAATTATTATATACTCAAGATGTGAAATACATGAAAACTGGATCTAAGCACTAGTATTATTGTCTTGAGGGAATACCCACTTCTTCAAGTTGATGGCACTCAAATTGGCTATGATATACTACATGATCATAAATGCAGTACCTATCTTGATTCCCAGTCATTCTTCTAAATGAGAAGGCTAAACAACTGGAGGGCTGAGTTGAGATAAATAAGTAAATTCCTTATTCTTCAAAATCTTTTCAAGTGATGCAAATATAATCTTATCCATGTTGTATTAATGGTGGTGATCAAGGAATCTAAACCAGGAAGTGATATCTGGGATTTAGAATATGTCAACATTGATTTGAAATGGAGATGGAGGACTTGTGTTATTGTCAGATGAAGTTGCATCCTAAAACATGAATGATACACTTCAGTCTTACTACAAGCCTTGCTGAGGGCCATGGCCTTCTAGTCTACCATCAAAACCAGGTCCAAGTGGATATCTGGCAGCCTGAAAGTCTTGATTGTTGGAAAAAAAATTGGGCTATGCCAATAACTTATAATACATTTTAATGGATGATTTATTCCCAGTGCTTTACAACACATCGTAACAGTGACCGATTTCATGAGCATGCCATTATGATAAACAGACTTTCCTATTATCACAGCTCTGTGCCTCATTACAACTGCCTTAAATGGTATACAATGGGGAGTCATGGAAATTATTAGAAGAGGTCTGTTAGAATATAAGGATTCCATGTTGATGCTATATAACTGTCATCCAGGCATTTTGTCATAATACATGGTAATGGGAAAAAATGTGACCTACTCATTGTAATGCATTGGTGACTTCAAAATATAAGATAATGAAAAAAAATGTATTCACTAAACTGTAATGTACTATATATGCTGGATGGAATTGTACTCATAAACTCAGTCAACCACCCATTTCATAGCTAGTAGACATTATACAAGGAGATTCAGATCAGGAGGGAGAGGACTATCAAGGAGGCCCAGAAAGATAACTTAGAGGAAATTGTATCTTTTGAGCATTGAATCAGTTGAAGAAGTCAAGTACTATGTTTAGAAACTCACCTGTACATATAGTAGTGCTGTCACAATCACAATATATTCAAGGTGTCCTTGATAGAGAATTTCCAGAGGACCTTAGATAGTGGAGAAAGATTCTAACCAAAAAAAATAATGTAAGTTACAGGTTGACAGCTGAAAACATGACAGAACTGTTACTTACCTGGATAACAATAGTGCAGATCAGATTTTTGTTGCTGAGTCTGTCAATGTGCTCAATACTAACTCAAAAATTTGAATTGGTAGCAATAGGCCAAGCCGTGGCAAGTACATTGTGTTGGTGGTGGCCCATGAAGACATGAGGTAGAATGAAGACATGAGGCAGTATGAGGATGTAGTGGTAATGAAGGACTGTGATTCAGAAATGACATGATATGTTGCAGTGGGTGATGATGGTAGAAATCAAAAGGCAAGGGACATTGAGTGGCAGTGCCCTTTGGTTGTTGTGCTTTTATTTCACTACTCTCTAGGTTTAAACTTCTTAAAATAGGTTATCATATGTATGAGATTTGAAGATAATATTGCAAGTCAAAAGTTGTCTGAGGTAAAACTTGGTGAAAGGCAAGGTACAAATGTGGTGCACCCCATCTTGTTTCTGCAGTAGAGTTATGCATAGATGAAGATTTGGGCATCTTCTATCTGAAGGTCAGCAACCTCTGCACTGATCTTGTCCAGAATAGACCCAAGCAATTGAAGGTTGCTCACCACCATGTGCATCAATCAAATTTTGTGACTAGGACCTGTGACAAAGTAAAAGTCCATGGATTAGCTTTTAACACCAGAGCCTGAATAAAATTGAGCATCAGTGAGGTGAAGGGGGGAGTATATGTGGTCATGATGTAGCAAAAAGGAAAAAAGTTTCAACTCAGCAATATAAAGTATGCATTGCTGGATGATGCTTATTGTCTAATACTTTCATAAACATAGCTAGTGTCATATACTGTTGTCTTCTTTCTAAACAAGACAATGAAGAACAAACCAAAATAGGTGATTTCCAGACAATGTATCTTGTCTCCACAGGCTAGAACACTTTGCTCAAGGGAAGTATGAGAAGTCTACCCCTGGCAGAGTTAGTGGTAATGGATATAATTCTGAGTAGGAAGGGGAAATTTAGTATACCAAGAGCAGTGGTTTGTTCACCAATCCTCCATGTAAGTTTACATACTGGTTGTTAAAGATGATTTCAGCTAATGGTCTGGTTAGTAAAGGTGATCCTAGGTGTATTACACACCTAATGAGCTCCAGATAATGGCAATAGGTTGCCTAGTAACCATGGAAACTTGTACTTGAATAGTACGAAAGGTGGGTGATTTAGGAACTTGGCCTAGGTTTTGCCTAAAGTTAATAATTTGTATGTAGGGAACTCCTGGGAATATTATGTGCAGAAGTGGTGATTATGTAAGCACAGGGTCGTGTCAGGTCGCTTAGTCACTCAGCCAGTTATAGCAAACTTGGTCTGCTTGTGTACTAAGGAGATACAGCTAAAGGTTAGAAGTATAGACTTAGGCTAATCTCTTAGGATTGTAAGTCTAGGCAAGAAAGGGGTAGGAGTCCTATAGGTAGGTCGTCCTAATGATGGCAAGATACTCAGTTATTAGTTATTGGGTGGTAGTTAACTTGGCAGCACACTTAGTAAACTCAAAAGGGTTATTATAACTCAATCTTATTGTTTTATTTGAGGAGTAGGTGAGTTTGGCTTAGAGAGGCGAAGTGTAGTCCTTATTTGGTACTACAGGACGCTTAGGTTGCTTACTAATAGGGACCAGATGTTGCCCAAAAAGGGGTTTCTTCCAAAAGAATAGTCTTAGGTACTTGTCTTTTATTTATGTACAAGTCCCAATAGTCTAGTAGTGGTTCTAAAGTCCTTTTTACTTCACTCTGGGGTACCCTGCCTTATTAGGTCTTATTAGGTTTCCCAGGGGATCTCTTATCAGATGAGATTATCTGAGGTAGAAGATGAGATGCTCTTTGTAAGCCAAAATGCTCCCTTTTATATATATAAATACAGGAGGCTGTGCTAGCCAATCAGAGGGCTTGGTGGCTTATAAATTAAGGCACAATCGCTTACTAATTCCAGGCACAAGCTGTCAAACCCAGGCACACTAAGGGACAGCACTTTGAGCAAAGGAGTTCAAATTTGGAATGCTCTGCCAAAGAAGCTAGCTATGCTGTGCAGGGCTGTACAGACTAATGGGGACAAGGTCACATGGTAACTAGGGGTCACATGATCACTTCATCTCACTGGCACTCAGCTAAGTAATCAGATAAATAAAGAGAAATCAAAGAAATAGTATGCTATGTACATATTTGCAAGTGTAAAGGTGTGATTAGAGAGATTAATGAATATCTCAATAACCAGTAGGTGGAAAAATCTGGAAAAATAGGGGTATGTAGCTCATGATAGGAGCTATCATTCCCTATGGTATCAAAGGGTATTGTCCACAGGGAGCTGTGGAAATTCCACTTCTCAGGTGACTGTATTGCTATGTGCATGCATGAAACTAGTTTCATGCAGTTTATCTGCAGGAAACAGAAAACAATCGTCCCCAATTGTCCATGTGTTCAGGGGCTGGGAGGATACATAAAGTTGGTGATGTCAGTGAGGGTAGTCCCATTCACTTCCCTTTGTTGTTCAGTAAGGGATGATGGTGCTCTCACAATCAATTCAGGAGATTCTTGTCTTTGGCTCAGTTCATAAAGCACTTCAGTCAGAGTTGCTGCCTCAACTTGGGGAAATGGAGTTTCTAACATGTTGATGAGCTGGTTACAATCCTCTTGTGGAGAGAACAATACAAGGTCAAGCTGGCACATTAATGCATATACTTGATTGTAGTTATGATTGAATCCTTGAGTGTGTTGGAATATGAGTTGGCAATGATCACAATGCCATTCAGCCCATGGGGTATGATAATATAGATCTAGGTAATTCACATGACTGAGTACATAATCATCCAATTGAGTATGTAGTAGTTCTATCATTGCATTGCAAAGATTGTGGTGCTCCATTAGGTTCAGGATGCTTTGTTCTTCTGCCTCAAGTTTAGCCATTCTTGTTCCAGGAGAGGCTATTTCTATACTGCAACACTACCTAAATATAAGGTAGTAATGGTATTGATGTGTTCAGAAGGAGGTGTTTATATGGAGGGAGAGTATTTGTACTCTCCTTCCAAAGGAGAACTATAGCAATATACAAAAAATAACATGGAGAGTCACCATTGTCGAGCTTTTTGATATAATGTGTGGAATGACTATAAAGGTATAACCGATGTACAAAAGATTGAAGAGGGGAAAGTCCTAACCACCTGATTAATATACACAGGTGGTATGGCTTGGGATGGAATTCTTTGCTATAGTAGGTGAAGGATGGCTGAATCTTAACATTTACGCAATCCTTCCAATGCCAGAGGATGTGTGTCATGTGCCTGACCATCTCAGGGTACTGATCAGGGTGCAAGTATAAAGATATATTGGTATGTAGGTGGGGAGGGTGATTGTATTGGTAGCCAAGTGCGTAACCATTGTTTTGATCGACATAGTGTATGTAAAGGAAGGTGTTGTTTGCAGTGTCGTACTGAACTGCAAGCTGGATGTTAATAGACATGGCTGTCACTGGTGAGTTGTTGGTGTCTATCATGGCTAGCCATGCTCACCAATGGCTAGATTAATGGTGGGATACAGGATGGGGCGGAATGCTGAAAAATGTGGTAAGATGGTATATTAAAGGACTTGCTTAAATATTTGGTGTCAACATTAGATCAGTGGGAGATTCAAATAGATCTAATATGGTGGGATCAAATGAGTTCTGATCATCTTTATTATATGGCGGAGAGGATTGCACATTGGACAAATTGCTGGAATATATTGATACTCCCCAGCTAGATGGAGGAGAAAGGCTTGGTAGAGGTGGCCTTCCACATGCTGATATTGACAGTGGATCTTGAATAACTCCTGCTGTCTGTGGTGGTTCTTCAAGATGTGTCTCAGCTGAAGCTGTGGTACACGTGGTGATACATTGCACTGTCAGTAGGATGGAGGGGGATCCATTTCCATTTCATGTGATGGTACCTCCTCTTTGGCAGGTACCAAGGGTGGCTGTTCTTGTGGGCTCGGCTGCAGATTCATGTGGTCTTGAGTTATATTCTGTCCCTGAAACTGTATCATAATTGTCAGGGGTGATTAAGGTACTATCAAGCATCTTCAGGGTGAGTTCCTCTAGTACTTGGGATTCTAGATGTTCTTGATTCACACATTGTACCTGGTTGCACACAGCAACACACTCGGTACAATCAGTGTTAGAAGGAATTATAATAGTTTCCTTCAGGTTAGTCCAAGGTAGTGCAGTGGTAGTTGCAATACTATTGGGATCGGTAATAATTGACGTGAGGCTGAAGGTGGGGTGGTAAACTCGTGTGGGATGTTCTGTGAATAGGTGCACCACCCAGTGATATGTAACAGTTTTAAGTTTGTTGCATATGCTAAGTTGCTGCTTGCAAAAATATTGCTTCCACTGCTCTTTGGTTGACTTAGAGTAACTTCTTGATATTGTAAAATCCATCTGATTCACTCTAATTGGAGGTATTACTATTGGCTGTTGTAAACCTGGTCCATTTAAGGGGTTTGTTGTGTAAAGGTGATAGTTTAATGAGTTTTTGCTCAGAGGATTTTGCATCTGTATCAGAATTGAAGTCTGGTTCTGGGTCTGGGTGGGACAAATATCTCAAGGCATCTTGTTGGATACTGTATAAGGGATGACTTGGAAGGCAGCAACTGGTTGGTGGAGCTCTGCTCCATCCAACTCAGTTAATATGTAACTGTCTCCTAAGGTTTATCATAATACTATGTAAGGTCTGAGGTATCTGGGCTTAGTCTTCTGGTTTAGCTCCTTTTCAACAGCAGTGTTTCAGACTAATACTAATTCTCCAGGCAGGTAACTTTCTTTGACTAATGTTGTTTCAAAGTGTTTTTCAAATTGCTTCTTGAAGCTAAGATGGGCTTCTTGCAATATCTGTATTGCCTTGACTATTTCTTCATCATGTCTTTCTATTTGTTATATACGTAAGGCTAATAGTTACTCATGGGACATGCCTTGATGGAATCCTTCCACTTGGAATGTAGATTCCCACAGGTCAAAGGATAGCACAGGGTCAAATCCATGTAATAGGAAATATGCTAAGTATTCCATAGATCTTCATATAGTGATATTGTCTGCAAATAATACAGCTCTTAGCTTGTTTGGCCATAATTGAATTTGACCCTCGCAAGCTTTGATTAGTGCTTTTCTAACTGCGAAGTGTCCTTGCTCCACCACTCCATTGGCTTGGAAGTTGTAAGGTGAGATGAATACTTGGGGAATATTGTGCTGATGCAGGAACTCTGATAGAGCTCCCTTGAATCCAGGGCCATTGTCAGTCACTATTCGCCCTATGCATCCATAGCAAAGGATGAGATCTTTCAATACAAATTTTGCTACTGCACTCGCAGTGGCCTTTCACAAAGCTCTGCCTTTTATGTATTTGAAAAGGTCATCTCTTGCAAAAATTATGTAGCAAAAACCTTGGGCAGTAAGCATATGCATTATGTCTATGTGGACTTTGATGAAGATAGTGGAAGAGGGTGGTGTGACAATAGAAATGTGGACTTTAGCAGTATTTCGTATTTGACACTCATGACAAGCCTTGACATGATGTCATACATTCTGATACATTTGTAGCTAGTAAAATCAGTGGCATAGGTTCTTCCAGGTTGCTCTTTCTCCATGGTGACCAAGTGACTCATGAGCTTGTGTTGTAAGTTCATTCTGCTTGTCTTGGTCAAAGATAACCAAAAGGGGACGTCCAGATTTAGTGTGCTTAAACAACTGTCCTGCTTTAGCAAAGTATTTCACAACCTTCTTGAGGAATTCTTGTGTAACTGGCTCAGGTTCGGGTGTGGTGAGGTATTCATATATCCTCCTAAGGGTAGACTGTTGGTGCTTGACAGCTGTGAGTACTTGTACTTCTAAGAAGGTAGAAATTGCATATGAGTTATTCTGAGCCCTACAGGAGTTCTGCATGTACATTATTGGTGCCAAGAACCTTATTGTGGAAGTTGATGCCAAGTATATTTGTGGAATGCTAAATGCACCAGAGCTTCAACCAAATGCAGTAATCAATAGATGGATTTAGGGAATCCTTCTATTTGACTTTATTCTAGTCCATATATCCGCTACACAATTCAAAGGACCTGATGTATTATCCAGAAGATCCCGAGAAGATGAAAAGGAAGAAGTAGAAGCCTATGATAACAGTTGGTTAGATGAGCTAGCACTATTCTATGGTGACTACGGTCCTTCCCTATGTTAAAGCAATGGCATTTAGATTGGATAGAGTCAGTGACTGAGGTATAGAGTCGCGTCAAGATGAAGATTATCTATGTGATTATGTAATGCGGATCTAACCAAGTCCGTTTGTACCATACATGAATAATACAACACTCCTCCTCAAACAGAAGGATATAGTCCAAGTTCCTGAGTGAAATGCTTAGCTTTAATGCTTGGAAGAGCTTTAGTAAGAGTATTGGCAACCATGTCATGTGAAGGGCAATAGAGAAAACAAATAGAACCATCCTCAACAGTGAAACAAATAAAATAATAACAAATATCAATGTATTTCGTACATGCATGATAGCTACCGTCACAGATTAGCATAATAGCAGATTGATTGTCCCTGAAAAGGGTTGTCAGTTGTGTCAGCAGTTGGAACATCTCCCCAATAAGATATCAGAGCCAAAGAGCTTCTTTCGTAGTGTGCATTGCAGCAACATTCTTTCTTGGATTCAGCTGTCGAAAGAGTAACAAGCTCCTGTTTCTTCAAACCCCAGAGAATTGCCCCTCCATCAACAAGGAAAGTGAAACCAGTGATGGCTTGTCAATGCTCCTGAGTAGCACCATCCATGTCGACATGTCCAACAAGGCCTTGGTCCCACATCCCAAAAGTTAATGTGAGTGATTTCATACTGACCAGGTAACAATAAATTTGCTTTATGGCCTCCCAATGGTCCCATCCAGGGTTGGCGTTAAATTGGGAAACGAACGAAGTTGCAAACATGATGTCTGACCTAGTACCAGTAGCAAGGTGAATGAGAGAACCAACAGCTTGATGATATGGGATATTTCGCATGTGAGTGATTTCGCTCATGGTCTTTGGACACTACGATTCTGACAATTGCACATGTGGGTCGAGAGGGATTGCAATAGGTTTCACGTCAGCGAAGTTGTATTTGGTCAAGATCACGTTGATGTAGGATTCTTGGGAGAGATATTGTATCCATTTTTTGGTCATATGTAACCTTTATCCCCAGTAACCAGCTGATTGGTCCTAAATCTATTATTTTAAAATGTGTGCCGATTTCCTCTTTGAACACTTTGATAAGAGTTGGGCAACTTCCCGTGACTGTACAATTGTCAACATGTGAGGTGAGGATCAGGGTGTGGTTAGCCATTGTCGCAACAAATACTCCCCAGTCAGCCTCCATCTGTGTGAAGCTCAAATCAAGTAGCATATTGCATAATTGACGATACCACTTGAGTGTGCCTTGTTTAGAACCATAGATGGTGATGCAAAGTCTCACGACTAAGTTGCAATCTTGCTTATCGAAGCCAGGTGGGAGCTCCATGAAGATTACTTCATTATCATCGAGCTTCCCATTGAGGAATGTACTGTGAAAATCAAAGACATCTTGATCCCAATCCTGGTGTGCTGCAATAGTCAGGATAAGCTGAAGTGAGGTGAGGCATGCAATGGGCACATAAGTTTTGTCATAGTCAACACCATACTGCTGGATAAAACCATGCACAACTAGCCATGCCTTGTATTTGTCAATTTCGCCCACTGGATTCCTTTTTATCTTAAAGATCCACTTACAGCTTACAATATTCATGTTCTTGGGATGTTTGACAACATTCCAGGTATGTGCATTGTCTAGACTCTTCAATTCAGCATTAATTGCTTCCCCCCATCTAGATCAATCTGGCTGCGTCTTGGCTTCATTGATGATTGCCAGTTCAAGGCCTTCAGCATCTGTACTCCCAGCCAACAGCGCAAACACAGCTGCTGTGTCATCAAGTTCTCACACCATCAAAGCGCGCTCAACCGTGTTCTCAACAATATGCATTCCTTTAGGCAAGACCTGCTCCCTTGCTTGTCCATCGTGAGTCCCATCTCCACTCCATAACATGTGGATATACGCCAAATCAAAGCGCTAACAACCCAAATGCTATAGTGGCTCCCCACTTGGGTTCAGTTTCTCAAGATCACCACCAATATGGTCAGCAGAGTGTTGATTAGGTGCTGGGGCAGAAGATGCATTGTCAGCCATTTTAACAGATGGTTTGTGCTAGACGTCGTTGCCCTTAGAGTCCTTGAGATGAGTTGAAGCTGATTTTTTCCAGTGCTGGAAGGTGACATTGCATTCGATAACAACTGTACATTGATCCAGTAAGTAGATTTGGTGTTCTGTTGACTCTGAATCATATCCAATCCAGTGACCTTCAATAGCATGATCATCCAGCTTTGATCCAGAATGATCAAGGATCCAGCACTTTACACCCCAGATTGGCAAGTCATCAAGGTGAGGTTTCTTTCTGTACAGCATCTTGTATGGTGTTTTGCCATTCAGCACTCGAGTGGCTGACCTGTTCTTCACCCAGACAACATGCAAAAGAGCTTCCCCCTATAGTGTCTTCAGTAGCCCACTCGCATGCAAGACAGTATGTATGCATTCCATGAGAGTTCAATTAAGTCATTCTGCTACACCATTATACTGAGGTGTATCATGGGTGGTGAGTTTTCATTCTGTCCCACTACATTTTAGATGACGAGAGAATTCGTTGGACAGATACTCCCTCCCACAATCAGAACAAAGTCATTTGACAGAGATGTCATGCTGTGTCTTTAGCCAAGACTCAAACTCCAGGTATACTGAGAATGTGTCGGATTTTGCGAACAACAGGCTGACATGAGTATAGCAAGTATGATTGTCTGTAAATGAGCAATAATAGCTTCATTTTCTGGATATTTGGACAGGTGATGGGCCCCATACATCAGTATGTACCTCGTCACCAAGTGCTACCGTATGACTTGGCTCACGGGTAGTTCTGATAGATTTGTGTATTGCTTTCTCATATTCACAAGCAATGCATTGATCCATATTGGTGTGGTCCAGATGCAACATAATGCCAGAGATCATCCCTTTTGCCATCATCTCACAGATGGTAGGGGCACTGATGTGAGACAAACAGATGTGAAGCTCCTTCATGGTAAGTGGTTCGTCTCCCCTTGCGGCTGCTATGGTTGGAACCTTGTAGATGTGCTGTGTACAATACAGACCATTCATGACACTGACTTCCCCCAGAAGCTTTCTATGTGCATTGAAGATCTGACAACTGGATCCATCGAAGACCGCATGACACCCCACTTGGGTGAGATGGCTAATTGATACCAGAGTAATGCACATACTTGGCACATATAGAACATCTTTCAAGAGAATCCGGGTTTGAGAGGATCTGTTCAGGAGATAGATGGGTAAGTCACCTTTCCTGATTGCATTGAAAGTACCATTGTCGGCTCCCTGTATAGGCTTAGGTGGAATAGAAATGAAGTTGATGAAACGTTCTCGTGAGGGAGAAAGATGTTGCGACACTCCGCTATCATATAACTCAAGGATACTCGCTGTATCCATTTGTGCAAGAAGTGCTTGATTGTCCAGAGATATAAGCCATGCACAGTCAGGTTGATCTGCTGCATGCGCTGAGGCAGAGCTTTTCACATCCTTCAAATCCTTGTCTTTGGATTTCTTCCCTCGTGGTTTCCATCCTTTAGGAGCTTGTCCAGCCTTTCCACTACCATCCTTCTAGCAATCACCACTCTTGTGTCCAGTCCATCCACAGTTGTGGCAGGTACCGAGAAACCTTTGGTGTGGTTCCTTTCTGTGCTTAGATGTATCTGCTCCGAAAGCGGCGTCCTCCGATGAGCCTTTGCCTTTGGACTTGCCACCGTCCTGAAGAGTAAGTCTATCGTACTCCTCTAAGACGATATCCATCAGGTCGTTGGGGGTAATGATTTTCTGTTGCAGACACATGGTAGATGAGAGTGATGCTAGGCCAGGGTTATAGGAACGAGGAAGTGATGCATATATGATGTTAAAGAGATCATTGTCAAACACTGGTTGTCCAATTGATGTGAGTTCTTCATGCATCACAATGATTTTGTCTATATGTGCACACACATCGCTACCATCCTTCAGCTTCAGCTTGCCCAATTGTCGGTGTATTTTTACACCAACTACGATGGAGCACTGCTCGAAAAGGGTGCTCAGTGTCATCAAGTACTTGAAAGCACTTTTCTTGTTAACCAGGCAAATGAAGAGCAAGTTAGGAAGTATAGTGGCAATTATATGCTGGTCTTTCACATCTTTCTTGATCCATGTCATCAGGTTCTTGGTGTATTCTGGGACTGCTTTCACCTCATCTGGAGTTTTTGCTATCCACCTGCTCAGCTGTCCGACAGCTGGGTCTATGGGTTTACCTCGACTGGCCACAACAACCTGGAGTTAGACCTTTCAAGTGGCCCACTCCTTACCAGACGTGTCAAGCTTGGATAGCTTGATCTCCTTGGATGATATAGTACTCAGTACGGTGCATATATGTGCATTGTTTATGAGTTTTTCTGAGTCCGTTTGTACCATACATGAATAATACAACATGATAAGCCCATGGTCTACCATGATTAAAAGGAAATCAAAGTCAGAGAAAAGGGGAAGGTTGGTGATAAGGTCATAGGAGATTTGTTGGAAGAGATGGAAGGCTAAGGATTTAATCAGTATAAGGGAGAATATGGTGGAATAGATATTGGACTTGTTTTACTAGTATATAGTACAGCTTTCAACATATTTTCTAACAAAGAAGGCCAAACTAGGTCACCAGAAGTCTGTAGCAACTAGCTGGCATATTTTAAGATAGCTGGAGTGTCTAGCTGTTTCATGATCATGGCATTATTTGAGGATGAAGTGGCAAAGGGAATTATCATTGAAAACATAAATGCATCCTTTATAGGTGAGAATTCCAGCTTCATGTTGCCAATCAGATAGAAGGGAGTAAAAGGCTGGAAAATAGAATCATCTATATTTTGGAGGGTTTGAAGAACAAGGGGGTCATTTGAAAAGGCAAACTACACTCAATTAGAGAAAGAGGTATCAATAATACAAATAAAAAGAGAGAAAGGAAGTAGGGTGATGCTTTTATTATTAAAATTGGAAGATGAAAAAATATTAAGGTGACAGAAGAGGATATCAAGGCCAGTAAGAAGTTTTCCAGGAACAAGAATTATTTTTAAATCAAAGTCTAAGAGATTAAGGAGCCAACAGGCTTGCTGTTAGTTAATAGCTTGAGGTTGGCAGAAGTAAGCAAAGTTTTTATGGTCAATGAAGACCTGAACCAAAAAGAGTAATTTGTAAAGATAACATCTCTAAGATTTCAAGATGCAGATAAATGCAAGAAGTTTGTGATTGTAAACTTTCAGCTTGAAAAAGGAATTAAGAAAAATAAGAGCAAGGGTACCAGTTTTCATTGGAATCAGTTTGGAGGAGGATAGCACCAGATACATATTTAAAAGCATCAGCAGCAATGGCAAAG
>JBBPRR010001132.1:0-12805 GCA_038093115.1 Hortiboletus flavorubellus | reverse complement strand
TACTGAAAGAGGGGTCGGTTTCACCCAACTCTTTGATTGTATTCATCAACATCGTCCTTTCAATCGTCTCACGTACTTACCATTCTTTGACCTCTGGCGTGCGTTGGAAGTCATACCCGGCTAGATACCAGACGGTGAAATGAGGGATGGCGGTTGCCTATCCCCAGTGTAATAAGTAAATAGGGCCATCTTCGTGGCACAGCCCGCTACGTACAGTTTGCCTATGGCAGGTGATGTATGGGCGTAATACGATTATATACCTAAGTTGCACAAGTGCTAGTATTTGAAACATTTCGTCAACACTAAATACGTGGAGAATGTCAGGTGGGGGATTCGGTTTGTTGGAACGTGGGCTTGTGTTGGAGGTCGTGATCGGTACTGATTGATGTTGCGCTCATTTAAGATCACCGGCTTGATAGGTAGGTGCAGTTCTTCACTTAGAAAGATACAATTACATGTGTACGCGATGACTTGGTTGTAACTAAATTTGTAGAAACTTCTTCGTTACGGTTTACAACGGCTCGCTATATCCCATCTGTTGGCACCAACTGCGCCTGATAAGTTGTACGGTAAAGTGTTATGTAACATGATACGTACGCTCGCATTAATCCAGCGAAAAATGTCACTGTGTCGGCGTCGAGGGGGAGGTTGTGTGTGATGCGGGTCAATGGGATGAGAAGGAATGTTTTTTGGTTCGCTTCGTTCATTGGGATAGAGGGGTCATGGTACACGATTACAGTCCCCTGCTGGTTGCGAGTTTCGTAATCGACGATTTCTTGGACGACGATTCCACGAATGAATACGTCGTTTATGTTCGGAATACTGAATGTTCCGGTGTTGTCAGTGGTGAAATTGGTGACGAGAATAGATGGGGTAAAGTTAGGTGTGATAAGACATAATTCTGTCTGTGTACTAGAAAGTGCAGGCGGTAATGATGTAGAGGATGGCATGGTGGCGGGTGTTCGCGGTCGAGTTGATGTTTGGCCCCTCTGAAATTTTCCTCTTTTTCTAGCGGCGGTCGATCAATTGCGGCGTTGTCCGTTACCGTACAGTACACGATGTGGCTACAAGAGAAAGTATCATTTTTCAAAGATGAGAAAGAGGTTATTTTTCTTTTTCTGGGAGACCTTTTTTTTCCTCAATTCTAGTCTGCGTTCATTGTTGAGTCCATACCCGATGTGAATTCGAATTACGTACCAAGTTTGCCGTTTAAGAGAGCGGTTTGTAGAAGGGCATGACACAACGCTTTGTCTTGGAAAGTTACATCGGTGAGTTTTGCTGTTTCGTCATCTTTTTTTGCGATGAGGATGTCGCCTCTCCAAAGAGGGATGCAGTCTATGTGATCCATAGCTTGTTGTAAACAATTATTGAACTGTTGTGGGTTGTTACTTTGAGTCGCGGTGTAGATGATGAATGAGAACGGCATGGGGGAGGCGTCGATTAGAGGAAAACGGTCAAACTGTTTGTGTTGTAATAGGACGTGGCCATTGTCATGATCTCCAGTTCTAACCCAGGGAGCGATGCAAACGTGTGCGCAATCCAATGCGATGTCGACGAACATGCTGCCGCTACAGTCAGCTCTGATATATAATCCTTTAATGTAAGTTCGATTGGGCTGTTGCAAGTTACGTATTTAGAGGATGGTTGATGTATAGTGTGCTGCTTACAGTTTCGTTTTCGTACTGATATTTTTCTATTTCGTGTACGTGCTTGTCGTTTGTGTAGCGAATTAAGTTTGTAGAATACATTCTGAAGGACGCAGGAATGATTACGGTGGAGAGGGTAGCTTGTTGTTTACCATTGTCCCCTATATGCCTTGTGATAATCTGCATGAACTGAATTGATTGGTCATAAATATTTTTTCATGTTTGAAAAAAGGAGGTAGGGGCGTTTTTGGTCGTTGGTTTTGAACCATACGTTCATCGACGAAGATGTACGCGAACAACATTTCCCGTTATACAAACGAGGCAGATATTTCTACAATAGCGCATGATCAGATCAGGTATCAGACGGTAAGTGGTAAACGGCAAAAATTGATTTTAACACTCATACGATGAACAGGATAGGACAATATTCGTTCGCGGCTTGTTTTTTGGTGCGGATTGCGGCGATAGTTTGCTGGTGAATGTTAGTGTGGAAGGTTCCGCACCTGATCTGGCGCGTTGGATCGTGATAGGACATCACGAAGGAGGTGTGTTGTCCTTGCACTTCGAGGAATTCCAACGTCTTCCGATCGTGGATGCGCCTAATTTTCCTTGGGATTACGTGATTTTCGGGGCAAGCCAAGGTCGAAACCCTCAGAAAATTAATCGATGTGTTGCAAACATTATGCAGCATGAGGAAGTCCAGGCGTTATGGCATGGAGATGTTATGGTTATGAAGAGGTCGAAAAAGTGGCGTTTTTGGTTGAATATGGAGCCTGAGGACATTGCATTGGCGTATGCGCTTTTGGCGGTAGTCGTGCAAAAGCGATCATTTGGTTGGTTCCTTTTTTATTAGTTAAAGGGTGGTTGTTGTCACTGATACATGTTTCAGAGTTCAATAGGGAAGGAGAGCTTTTGGAATGATTCTTGGTGTTTCGGTTTGCTTCTGACATAATTTCGCACTATCGTACATGTTACAAATTTCGCGTCATCAATCCATTGTTGCACCATGTTCAGTCATCCCTTTTATTTTCTCGACGTCTTTTCCCTAGCTTGAAGCCAGAAAGAGCCAACGAAGCCTCCGAGTTTTGATTAGAGGACGTGCTTGGAATAGCGTTTACGGGCATGCTGGCTTGATTTCGTTTTTCTACAGGACGTGGGGATTTATCCAAAATTCGCACAGTGTGCGCGATGATTTGGTAGACCTGATGATAGAGTTAATTCCTGTTTAGGAATGATTCGATGCGGAATGTACCCTTCGATTGTCCCAAATGAAAGCATGAAGAGTTGCACGTATCAACACAAATGTTCCGGAACGGAATGCGCTGTACCAGTCTTTAGGGTGGATTAGGTTGTTTTCTTCGTCCCTAAAGTCCATCTGGCGCAATCGTGAATGTTCATGACGAAACATATCTCCGCCGTAGTCGGAAAGTTCGTGGGGGTCGTACGTGGTGTTAAGTGTTTCTGATTAGGAACAAGGTTTCAGTGATCAGTTTCTGTTACATCCATCAGCATACTCTGATCATGTTCGGCGTGTGTTTGATGTTTATTCTGTGCTGTATCAGCATTAAGTCCTTCGTTAGAACTATGTTTGTTCGATTGAGGCTCTCGCTTCTCTATTTTCATCTTCTTGTTTTTCACGGTCTTTTCAGCCGTTTGAGGAACCTGCAAAAGTGATGTGGTTGTTCTTCTGTAGGGATTTCATCATACCATGTAAATAGGTTCGGTCATGACGGTGATAATGTCGTGACTGTGAGTCATGTTTCCGTATTGGTTGGACGTCCATTCTTTGAATGTAGGATCCTGTTGGAATGATATGGTTCCTTCATTGATAAAACAATGGTTTGAAATTGCACATACCTTTCCCAATTGTGCCACTTCATTTTTATCATCGTCAATAACTTCCGTTAAGGTGGCGATTTGGTTGTCAAACAAGATAGCAAGTCTCTCTGGAGCCATCGTCGGCTGTGTAAGGGCGAGTGCACATTTGACCTTGGTTTTGTCATCGATGTGGTATGGCTACGCAGAGTATGTAAGAGAAAAGCGTGAAAGAGACATTTCTTACCTTTGCAGCGGTTCCAGGATAGTGAGTGCCTTTGGCAGACAACTTTGTACCCTTGGATTCGGGTAAGATCTCTCCGATCAAAATGGTTTCGTACTCTCCCTGATGGTCTTTAGAGACGTACAGATAATTTCCTGTGAATGGCTGCGCAGCACGATGAAAATCAGATTTATAGGTAGCAGACGCAAGAACAGTTTGCGGAGGAAGGTTAAGTAGATTATCGACACAGCATTCGTATATTTCTGCATCTCCATGCACGCGTGCCAAAAAGGCGTTTTCTAAATTTGTAGTCGACGGTTTGTGCGTCGTGTTCGCCACGCTATGGGCACTGCAGATGGATTCAGCATCTGTTTCATTGTTTGAAGAATGAGTTGTGGAAGAAGGAGGATCAATCAAATTGGCCATATTAACGTCGTCGTCTTGGGAGGGCATGGTGAAAGTGGTGTAAGTTGGAAACGGCGTATAGTTTCTGTTTTGACTATCCGTGAAAAGGGGCTCTCCAGAGATCTTTATGCATATGATTGCGATTCAATAAGACTGCGGAAAAGGGGCGAGCGGTTGGGTAAAAAGGGGGAACGAAATAAATGGAATGTTCGATCAAGAAAGTAGTATGGAAAGTTAGATGAAGTGACGTAATTCTAGGCGTTGTCTGGGAAGGAGTCTTTGTTATTTGGATTCCAGAGAGAGAAGCTAGGTGTGTCAGCAAGCGTCACGCGAGGCGATTCTAAAGGGCGGTTAAGGGCCCGAAAGAATCAGAATTAGACTGTAATAGAAATCCTTTGTCGTTTTTTGCACACTTTGTTCTCCGTGCTTTCAATTGCACGTTTTACTGGGCGTTTACGTTGCTTGGAATGCAGTGAGTATACCTGGTTTTGCATTTTTTCCAATTCGAACGCCATGAGATCAGAATCTACTGTTTTATTTGGTTCAGGTACGTTTAGAATCGATGTCCCATCACGATTAGAAAGAACTTGGTGTGCGTAAACTTGTTCTTCTTCGGTTCCGTGTATTAACATAGTTTGTAAGTTACATAGTTGAAGTCTGTCATATTCTTTTCGTGCGTCTTCACTTGGTCGGCAACTGATTTTCTTAATATTGAATGGTCGTACAATCGCGAGATCTTCGAGACGACGTACGCGAGAAATCATGACATACGGACTTTCAGTTCCGGAGCAACTATCAAGATCTGCGATAATCGATTTCATTGTTTGCCCTTGAGCTTTATGTGCTGTTATTGCGAATGCAGGCATAATCGGCAATTGAGTTTTACGAATTTTGCATTTTTTGTTACTAATGGGATGTTTGAATGTCAAGTCGATAGTATCTTCGAGAGCGACGGCATGATGTTTGGGAAGATTTGGTAGGTGGTCTTCAGCCGCATCAGGAGTTTGTATAATGCATGAATGAGCATGTCGATTTCCGCAATGATCAGTTGTATATCGAACTGATGCTAGTGTTCCAGTACAGCCATTGACGATGCCGTTTGGGATATCAAAGTTTTGTACGATCATTACAGGCATACCGATTGCGAGAGGCAGTTTTCCTAAACGTTGGTTAGTTATTCCGGAATGAAGCTCTGAAAGGTGTTCTTTTAACTGTGATTCTGTTATGGGAGAACCACTTCGGACGTCTAAGCTATAGTACCAATATAGTTGTTGTTTTGTTCTTATAGCAAACTCGATCGCTCCGCGAACATTTAACGCGTCTTTCATTTCATTTTCCGAGACTATGAATGGCGTAGACCGCCATTTTTCTGAATCTGATAAGGACATAATGTTGGAGAGTAGGCGAGAGTTCAAGAGCTCGAAATCGTCTCTGTTGCATGCACCGACTCGAAGACGTTCAAGCAATGCTTTAAATTGATTATTGGCATCGCCACTTTGTCGTACAACTTCGTGAAGAATAACAACGGTATCGATAGATAGCCAAAGAAGTTTGCCTAACACATTCAGTTGGCCAGTTTTGGAAGAGATTCGTTGTGTATCGATATGTGAGAATAATTTACTTTGTCCCACGGGAGGTAATTGTGCGAAATCTCCTGAGAAAATGAGGTTCATTCCGCCGTATGCTTCAGCATTTCCCTTTGCAATCGACAAGGACTCGCTTAGTTCTGTTAAAAAGTGACATCCAAGCATGGATACTTCATCCACCAATAAATAATCAACTCCTTGCCACATTGCAATTAAATTATTTGTCGCTGTCGAAGACCGGCGTTTCTGTGATAGTTGTAACGCACAATGCAATGTCATTCCGTTGATGTTTTTTGCAGCCACACCCATGTAAGATGTTAAACGTAATCGTCGCGACATACCATTGCCACGGAAAAATTCCATAACAGCATGAATCAGAGTTGACTTGCCAGTGCCTGCTGCGCCGCCCACATACATTCTTAACGGTTTTGTGTCCTTCTGTTTTGCATGTGCAGTGATGATTCGAAAGGCTCGTTGTTGATCGGCATTCAACCTATACTGAGTACATATTTGAACATCCGAAGAAACATCGGGATTAGGAGGTGTGAAATCGAAAGAAGATTCTGTCAACACCGGATGTGCAGTGCAAGCCCTGTTTTGATTGTTCTGAAGAGGAGCAATAAACTGAATGGAATTGGTTGGAAGACCGTCGTTGGTTCCATGTAGAGCAGTCTGTTCCGAGTCACGCGCACCAATTTTTATCTGTTCACGGCGTTCCATGTATTCGTGAGCCCAAATGGATTCATCATCTGCGCTATAAGTAAATGTAGGGGGGAGTTCTATATCACGAACGCTATCAGCCATATTCAAGTTATACAACCCAACTGCGTCGAGAGTGTCAAGGCAATGAATGATTCTATCGGCTCTTACGGAGGATCGTATTGATTTAACGGCATCAATTGATTGCAAATGCTCTAAGATTATAGTTTCGATATCTTCTCCGTCGTTGGGGACTATATCGTCACTTTCAGTATTTCCTTGGAATATTTCAACTGGAAAGCGAGCATTGTGATGGCTCTTTTTGCTCTCTCGCTGTTTGAAGTGGTCGTTTCGACTGTCTTTGCATTCATGCAAAAATTGGATGTTCTTTATGGTGTCCTTAATTTGTTCAGATGCGGTTTCTAAAAAAGAACCGAATGCAGAAGGCCAACTTTCATTGCGGTGTCGTAGATCGTGACCGGTTCGCCATGGTTTGAAAAGCAACAACATCAAACGACTATATTTTGCAAGTTGTGCTTCACGATCATTGCGAGGGAGGGATGGTCCTATCGGCACTGGAACTCTTATGAGGCGAGGCAATTGAAGTTGAAGAAAATGAGTCTCCCTTTGTGGGTGAGGATATAACAATTCACACCGCGGGCGTATACGTGTATTGCAACCCAACAACGATGGCATTGTTTCCTCTATGTTTTCACCAGTGTTTTTCAATGCAGCGTCCTCTTCCGATTCGTTGCTGAATGATGACACCTCATCTTCCTGGACTTTAGATCGTCCTCGTTTTTTCTGTACTCTACGTACAAACTCCCATACGGAGAATTCAGAGAACAATTCACCCCGATAGATGTAATCACTTTGAGAATTGCCCTTCATTGTTAATGAACCGTCACGAGTAACATCTAATACCACTTCATTTTCCGCTTCATCGTCATTCAGTTCAGAATCTTTATCGTCATTTTCATTTCTCGATGCAATTTCCGGCTCGTCCGGTTCAAAATTGACATCAGTCGAATCGGGATTCCGATCTGCTCCTAGAACTGTGTCGACATTCGTATCCGTATCCTGAACAAACGATGGATAGCACTCCGGACTAGGATCGATGCAGTTTAGATAGCGTTCAAATGCAATCCACGAAAACGGAGAATATCGATGACTTGTAAAGTGATCGCCATAACCCATCAAGTACGACGCAACCTGTTGGCCGGACAATTCTTGATGGGATAACATACTGTATGCACATTTTTGTAGCAATCGCTTCGCCCGTGTTCGACAATCATCTTCAACTCTATCCGGTTCTCCGAGTTTGTGAATAGCAAGATTTAGCGCCGCATACGTCACATGTGCTTTTAGTTGCGTCTTTGTAATATAATCCGTGATATAGAAGAGTATTGCTTTCGCTGATCTTCCGGAACCTATGAATTTGATATCCATATTACACCTAATCGCTTCTAACATAGTAGCATTGAAATTATTCACTAAATCATTCAAACAACGTAGACATATTTCTTCGTTCTCTTCATCGATGTAACTTTCACTTCGAGTCTGATCATTGCCTAATCCAAATCGACACTCCCGAGGTTCTGGAGCACCTTTCCAATATTTGTAACACGTGTGTGTATGTTTGTGTACTTGACAAGAGATCACCAGGTTGTGAAGATCTTTCTGACGCCTCTCCTGATTCTTGGGATCATTAGCATTAATCTGTACACCACGAACTGCACAAGGATGAACGTTTGAAGAAAGAACATCAAAGCGGACATCAGGCACTACGGGAACCGATGTAGAAATGGCATCATCAAGGTATGATAACAAACGATTCACAAATTGTCCATCTTTTTTTCTAAAAACGCGGTCATGAATTTCGTTTGGATTCATGCCGCCAATTACCCAAACGAGCATGTGGCAATGAAGACTACCACGTCCTTGTGCTTCCACACAACCGTAAAAAGCTTTCACGCGACCAAGTGTCGCATTCCGTCCCTTCCCAACGCGTTCATCCCAGCCAAGTATACAATTAATGAAGGCACGTATGTAAATATCGAAAAATTTACAGGCAATGACAGGATTTTGCGCGATAAGAGCTGACTGTTTCCAAAACCCAGGGGCGTCTTCCTCAGTCATATTGTCCAAATCAAACTTTTCACCGGATAGATACTTCAGAACAGGACTGTACACATCGGCAGGATTAATAGTGAGGTAAAAACTAGGACAACCACATTCCATCATTAAACCTCGAATCTCGTTTCGCATCGATAATCGTGAGGCTGATGATCCATCGACATGTCGAACAATACTATTGACACTTTCTAATAGCTGTTTCACTTGATGTTCTTCCGCAGTGTAAGTTGTAGTTCTATCCCCTGCAGCGAATCGCTCTGAAATTGCATGCACTGTCATAGGCGATATCGAGGCGAAATTCTCCGCAGCGCGTGAAAACGTCTCGCGCTTGACTTTCAAAGATGTATGTAACAACGCAGTACGTCGTTGAAGCATATTGAACACAGTAAACATGAATGACGGATGTTCCTGGAATCTGCGATCGCGCATGTTTAGGTTATGTTTCACTTGCCGTCGCATGGAAAGCTTTACTTGCCGTTTTACATTTTCGCAACCACCTATGCCAAGCGGATATAACGTTGGAAACAAAGCAGGTAACAAGTTTGGATTATTAAACTCGTTTACAGGTTGCGCACCATGGGGAAGGCTAATATATCCTCCTCCCTTAATACGGAGATGTCGTAGAGCAGCAAGTTTTTTATCTTTAATCGTACTATTCTGGTCTAAGTCTGAAACAACAACAGTTTCAAAGACCAATTCTGAATTAGACCCTTGAACTTCATTCACAGAACGTTCAGAGAACTCATGTATGGAATCATATCGGGAAGTGAGCATTTCGATCGATGTAGCATCACGTACAACCTCAACATGAACAGGTAAGAGCTGTTCGCTTTCGAGACTATTCAAAATGCTATCGTTGATTACTACATCTCTGTACAACGGATTGTTTTTTTTCAACCATATTAATGCATTGCGAACAGATTCACGACGAACTATCAATGGTTTCGCATACTCCCGCAAAAACTGTGAACTAGGTCGCGAAGAGCCAATAAAAACGACACAAATATGAGTTGATACTTCTTCAAGTGGAGGAGGTAACAGCGTAAGCAATTTATCAGGTTCTTGTGGAAAAATCATTACATGACCTTTGATCCCGCGTTGATTGATCGATGTGTTTTTCTCATCTGCGCGTTCTTGCAACTGTAAAATCATTGCCTTCGCCCTGCACCTACTGATCATCGATTCTTCCACCGCGGTTAAATTCTTCAACTCGAACGGAACTTCACCGACCACATTATGATTCGCTAAAGCCAATGGCGGCGTTCGCCCACGCTGTAATGAGCGATCACACTCTGCACACAGTTGAAACATATAGGAATCATTCTCTGCAAACAATACACCTTGATAGTCCAGTAAGACGTCCGGAAACTCTGCCTGCATACCGAATTTTTCTGAATCTGCAGATCCTACATACCATGAACGATCAATGACGTTGCCACCAGTTTCTCGTCGATCTGGCGGAAATAATAAAGAAAGATCGAGTTCATCTGGTGCACGCAAAATACGTTGTCGTGGTGGATATTCTCCACTACACGCAGCGCAATAAAAGGTGGCAAGACCGTCTGCTGATGTTGCACAACGAAAGCGCTCAAGTGCATCAAGTTTGTCATTTTCGTTAATCATCTCCGGCCATGAAACATGTTCTTCATCGCTGTCGATAACATTTTGACGCTTTGCCAATATTTGGATATACGATCTTAAACATGCGCGCAAACGTCGCAAACTGAAAGTGCGTTCATGGTGTACATTGTTTATTTCCAACACGAACAACAAACTCGAACGACGAATGCATGGAAGCAGACTCTTTAGAACATTCAGTTCAAGTTCTTTTTGCAACAAAGGACGCACTCGACCAATGGGTTGATGTCGTGCTTTGATATCAACACAACCTAATGGCCCACCATTCAATGCAGTTGAGCAATGACCACGGGCAATATGTTCGATTAAACAGCAACGTAAAGTATTTCGATCTGCGGAATCATCCAAACCATGCAAAAAAGCAAGAGACACTATTGACGCTCGCGAAAACGTTTCTATGCCTTTGAACAGATCGTCCGATGGAGAGGATCCCGACAGCGCTGCGCAATGAGATGATATTACCTGTAATGCGTCTAAGACGTGTCGAACGGACGTAAACGTCCGCCGTTGTGAATCCTTCATAAATCCAACGGATCTCGCAAAGAACAAAAAATCAGCTTTGCTAAATACAATCTGACCTTCTGTTTGAAGTACGTCCACAACGAAACAGACTACATGCGAGACAGAATCAAAACTTGCTCGTACTGTGCCACATAAACGACCTGGATCGCAAGAACGAAAACATTCACCTGTCAAAAAATGGAACACTAAGGACTGACGTTGTTTCGAAGGAACCGAACAGTCCACTGAAAGTCCATGACCAAAACACATTCGAGAAAGTGCAACATTCGTGAGTTGCATGATTGAAATTCCCGCCGTCCTATCAACATCAGATCGTCCGAACAAAGTTCCCAACTCCGATCGAATACATTCAACACCATGTCCTACTTTCGATTTGCCTGTATTCAGATGAAGGAAAAAACGTAATTCTCGCAATATCTCTGACCGATCACGAGTTTCGTTCTGTAACTGAAAACCAACGGCCTGAAACAACAGTGTCAAACGAGAAGATGGAAATTCGTTCTCCATACATAATATACAACGCTGCAGAACAGAATAACGCACATCATCTAAACAAAGTCCGGTGTCGTAGCGTCTAACATCAGCGCACGGAGTACCACTTCCTCCCAAGCAATTGGAAACAAGTAAATGAAAAATCAACGCTTTTCGCACATGATCGGCATCAACATCGCAAGAAATTCCGTGCTGTTTCGCAAACTCTAACAACAACTGATCAGGCATGATAAACAAGTTATGGTGAGAATCACCGAGAAAAAAAGAAGCGAGATGTATCACGAGCTCCTCTTTCTCCGAACCGTCTGAAAGTTCGAACGCACAATTCACATTTGAACTTTCTTCCAACACCGCAGGAGCTGTATACAAATCGCGAATTGTAACTCGGTAGCATCCAATCCAATCAAGACCAACCACAATATCAACACACTCCTCACATTCTTCGAACACATTAAGCATCCCATGTAATGGATAAATATCTGTAGTGAAGGAATATCCTTCGTATTCTGCTGTCAACATCCCTCGACAGGGATTCAAATTTATGCGTGCAGCTGTCCGTGACAGCAAACAATTAAACCGTACAAATACAGCTGCACCACAAAAAAAAGCAGGAGTTGCCATTCGATTTGATTAACGAACACAACGGAAAACACAACAGTCATGAAGGTCATCCTAGTGAAAAGCTCCTATTAGAAAGCAAAAGCGTGGCACATATTTCCCATAAGCAGTAGCGTGGCAGTGAAATCTAAAACGCCTGCATAGCAAAAAAATAGCAGACGCTAAGACCCACTACTTACGTAGCGGTAATATACGCACGTGTCCTTATCAAATCACCTCCTATCCCTTGTTGGTATGTGTCGAGCGCGCTCAGGCGAGATGGTTAAGGGACGGAATCAAGAGATTAGATCATTCCCCTATGGTAGTGCCTGTCTTATACGAGGCTAGTGCGCACTCTGGATCGTGGCCGCCCGCCGGTGACAGAGAACGCACCCCGCGTTTGTGAATCCAGCTTTCAGGATGCGCTAGGCCATACCCCTATCGTATCCATTCGTTCCGATTCAGTCTCCCCCATACTCCTACGCACCATGGTCCACATTCCTCTAGGCGTCCCTCGACTTTGTCTATCGGTCCTCCCAATGCCAAGTTTGGTCCTTGAAGTATCGCCTTCCTCGTCTCCGGCAATCGCAAAGCCCAATTCGTTGAGCCAGAAACGACAGTCGGACGGGTCAAGGAGCTTGTATGAAACACGTGCAAGTTCGTCGTCATTTCCGTTACTGCAAGACAACCATATGCTGCTACGTACGTAGACTTCTACCCCTTCCCCCTTGGCGAATGAGCAGGCGTGACCTATTGAAGAGGAGATAGTTGGTGCAGCAACGCGAGAAAAAGAGGTGAAAGTGGAGGAGCCTCCATGCCAGCTGCGCGCGAGTGCCTCTTGTGAGAGACCCTGGGTGTCGGAGGGCAGAGCAAACTCGTGAATTTGGCCTAACGAATAATTTTACAATTTGTACCGGTTTTAGTCGCAGAGTATGAGCATAACGAGAGCAATGAGCCTCCAGGCTGGACTATGCCAACCACGTCTGGAGTATATTGTTCATGATGCATTCGATCTACACTTCTTCCCGCACGATTCGAGCTCATTA
>JBBPRR010001131.1:0-12806 GCA_038093115.1 Hortiboletus flavorubellus | reverse complement strand
AATTGCTTCTCTGACACTTGGCTAAGTACTTAAGGGTAAAAGAGATATTAAGAAAATGGTTGGCTATGTACTAGTAGGTAGTAATAAAAGTATGTTGAGAGAAATCATTTTGTTTCTCCACAACCTGAGAATGAACAAATAAGGAAAATTAGGGGTACATACTAGACACTATGGTCCATATGTCCCTCAATTAGCTAAGCATTTGGACCGTGGGAATAAGATGAAAACTGAAATCTCGGATCAAATGTCTAGCATCACATATACATTAACTATGTATCCGCATCCAATCATTTTGATGCAGGTCACCGGGGTGTTTCCAATGACTGTGTGAAAAAATCCAAACTAGGTTCAACCGGTGGTTGCCTTGTCAGAGGTGACAAGACAAAGGCATCTTCCTCAGGCTGTGGATCCCTGTTCTTCAAAAAGGGAAGCTACAGTTCAAGGAAGTTAGATAGAGCTGTATATAGGGAAAGGAATGTACCCTTAGGCTGGACAGCCAGCTAGGGGCCAAAGATGAAGATGAGATCTGGTGGTCTGATTGAATGGCCTATTAAAAAGGGAGCTCACAATCTAGTGGATCACATTAGTACATGAACTCATGACACATATCATGAGAGGGCACTGATATCGAGGCAGGAGGTCTGGAGAATATATGAGAGGAGAAGTTGTTGGTTGACTGCATTCCAAACAATATGATTTATTGTATGGGCCAGCCACAGTTGCCAGATGGAAAGGCATCCTGGTCACTGCAGTGTCTTCCTTCTAAACAAGACGACAAAGAACCAACCAAAAATCAATGGTTCCCAAACAATGTGTCTTGTCTCCATGGGCTAGAACACTTTGCTCAAGGGAAGTACAAGAAGTCTATCCTTGGCAGAGTTAGAAGTAATGGATATAGTTCCAGGTGGAAAAGGAGGAATTTAGTGTACCAGGAGCCGTGGTTTGTTTACCAATCCTCCACATAAGTTTACAGATTGGTTGTTAAAGATGGTTTCAGCCTAAAGTCTGGTTAGTAAGGTGATCTTAGGTGAATTACACACCTAATGGGGTCAAGTTAAGAGTAATAGGTTGGCTAGCAACTGTGGAAGCTTGTAGTTGGATAGTATGAGAGGTGGGCGATCTAGGAACTTGGCCTATATTTCGCCTAAGGCTAATGATGTGGATGTAGGAAATTTGCCAACCCCTTAGGGTAGTAACTGTGAGAAATGAATAGTAGGATGCCTATAGGTAGGTAGTCCTAATGTGCCCTAGCAAGGGTTTGCTTTAGGTAATGCTAATCAGGAGGACAACAGGTTGCCCTAGGAATGTAGCATCTAGATAGCCATATGCTGAGATGCCAGGATGTCGAGATGCTCAGTTCTTGGTTGGTAGTTAACTTGATGATACACTTAATAGGCTCAAAGGGGTTGTATAACTCAATCTTATTGTCTCAATTAAGAAGTAGGCAAGTTTGGCTTAAAGAGATGAAGTGTAGTCCTTATTTGGTACTACAGGATGCTTAGGTTGCTTACTAATAGGGACCAGATGCCTTTTGTTGCCCAAAAAGGGGTTTCTCCCCAAAGGATAGTCTTAGATACTTGTCCTTTTATTTAGGTACAAGTCCTAATAGCCTAGTAGTAGATCTAAAGTCCTATTTACTTCACTCTGGGGTATCTTGCCTTATTAGGTCTTATTAGATTTCCCAGGGGATCTCTTATCAGATGAGGTTATCTGAGGTAGAAGATGAGATTCTCCCTGCAGGTCAAAATGCTCTCCTTTATATACATAAATACAGGAGGCTATGCTAGCCAATCAGAGGGCTTGGTGGCTTATAAATTAAGGCACAATCATTTACTAATGTCAGGCACAAGCTGTCAAATCCAGGCACACTAAGGGGAAGCACTTTGAGCAAAGGAATCCAAATCTGGAATGCTCTGCCAAAGAGGCTGGCTATTCTGTGCAGGGCTGTACAGACTAATGGGGACAAGGTCACATGGTAGCTAAGGGTCACATGATCACTTTGTTTCACTGGCACTTAGCTAAGTAATCAGATAAATAAAGAGAAATCAAAGAAATAGTTTGCTATGTACAAATGTACAAGTGTAAGGGTTTGACTAGAGAGATTAATCAATATCTCAATAACCAATAGGTGGAAAAATTTGGAAAAATAGGGGTATGTAGCTCATGATAGGGGCTATCTTTCCCTATGGTATCAAAGGGTGTGGTCCACAGTGAGCTGTGGAAATTCCACTTCTCAGGTGACTGCTTTGCTGTGTGCATGCATGAAACTGGTTTCGTGCAGGTCAGTGGCATGGTCCATGACTATGTGGCACAAATCATAAGATATGATATTTTCAAAAATTAAACTTTCTAAAGAAATATTGCAATCTGATGATCTACAACCACTTGACTGTTCACATCACTCACACACTCCTAGCCTCCCTTCAAGTTCTCATTCCATAGCCTCACCTTGCCATTGTCACAGCTTCCAGCAAGGATATTACCCAAGAGGCTCCAGAAAATGCCAAACAACTTATTGGGAAACTTACCCAATGCAGATGGTGTATTCTGGGATGCAGTCGGGGATGGAGTGAGGGCTGTCTTGACCTGTGGAGTGGTTGGTGTGTCTTTTGTCCAAATGAGTAGACTTATCCTACAACCAAGTAAAGACAAAGGGAAATCAGGATCACATTATATTTATGTTTCTCTCTATCCACGTGATGTACCTGCAATGTCATGGCTATCTAATTCCTTGGCAATCTGATATTGGGCACCTACACGACTTTGTGCATCCAATCTCTGTGCTCTTCAACATCTCCTCCTTAACTCATGTCTGGGTGTCCTCACGGTGTAAAACACTAGTCCCATTTGTACTGCAATAGCAAGAGGGATACTAGAAAATATGAAAGAAGGGTATGAATAGGTTCGTTCCAGGGATCCTAAAGATGTTGGTGGGGGCGAAGGACCCGACTACACAATCTGGAAAGCAATTTGGAAAGATAGGGGCTAACCCAAACGAATCCGATCTGGAAGAATAATCAGAAAATGATCTGGAAAGTGAAATAGAGATAGAAGGGAGTAGGAATGTATGTTCAATGATGGGATTCAAAAATCTGGAGCAGACTTGATGAGATGGTGATGAGATAAGAGAGAACCGGCCAAGGATGAGGGCCAGATATGAGCCGGAAGATGACGAGGTTCACAAAGACATGGCTTCACAGCAAGGAAATGGATGATCAGTGCATATGGGCAAAAGATGTATTATCCATTGCACTACAGGGGTTTTATAGTCAAGGGAACACCCAAGACTCTTCCTAATAAAGGAAATATCAATCGGTAACCAAGTATGTCAAAGCAAAAGAAAAAAAACATTGTCCTTTCACAGGTAAACAGAAACCATGTGGAATACTATGAAAGGGTCTAGGCCTATGTCAAAGTGATACAAACGCTCAATACAACCAAATGAAATCAATCCAAATGAAAACCAAACATCCAGATAAGTCTTGCATGTGCGGAGATTTGGAAACGGACAAATAATGTTGGATTGCATTCGATTGGATCAGGTTGGACTAGGATTAGATCGGGTTGGACTAGGATTGAATCAGGTTGGACTAGGATTCATCGGAATATGATTAGGAGTGATGTGGAAGTCGGTGGAATGATGGGATGCGACCACAAGGAACTTCAGTTCTTTACAACGGAAAGACCAGATCTTAGTAAGGTTGTCACAACTGGTGTTGGGGAGACATTTAAAAGGCACTAAAGGGATTGACGCTCTGATTGATGGGGGTTGATGACTGAGCCAGGGTAGGTTGTAGGTACCCAAGGGACAGCATTGCAGCCAATGGTATGACTGTTAAAGATATTGGTGATTCATTGACCATTGTTTGAAAAAGAAATTCATTGGAATTTGGCAAACTTGTCACAGAATTTCTGGATTTTTTTTTTCAATAAGTGTGAACTGTAACATAGGCTTACCTGGGTCATTTGTAACTGCTTCAGAGGTGATATTGTGAGTGAAATGGCTTCCAGACAGAGTGGAATTGGAATCAGGAGACACAGTGTCTTGCCAGATCCTGTCCTGGGTGTAATGATAGTGCCTTTTCCATTCAGAGTAGCAAGAGAGGCTTGTAGTTGAAAAGTGTGAGGAATGATTATTGACAAGCTGAGAATATAAAGTGATCTGCCTTGTTCCAGTCCAAAAGCATTGATATATATTCTAGAGGGATCTTGTTATGCAGGATTTTGTGAGCAACTTCATAAAGAGAGTTCAGTGATAAATTAAAGAGAGCAGTAGAAATGAGTAATAGCCCTGACATGCCAGTGTATGTACATGTCAGTGAAATAAGTTAAGGGCACATGTTGTGTTGCTATGCACAGTCAATCAAATACAATGGAAAATTTCACTTTATTTTCATAATAGTAATAGCTGGTTTCAAAATGATTTTTTGACATGCAAACTCGTGTTTTTTAATTGGCCTGCAGTCATGTGACCCTGAGAATCCACTCTGCCCCAAAAATTTTCACCAATTTTACCAGATTAGCTGACATGGTGGAAGTAGCTATTGTGTGATAACACAAAGAGTTGCTTGCTGTCACTGGCCCAGGCAAGGGAGTGGTCTGTTGGATTTAGGATTCCATATTTGGTATTGCCTCTTACATAAGCAGTACTTACATTGGACCATTTACCTTTAGTCTTACTTAGTGATTTACTGAGTATTCTACAGACAGCACCATCTTTCTACAAGTTATGAGCCCTGCTGCTCCTCAGTGACCCCAAAAGTTCACTCAGACTACTCAGAATGCCATACAAAGTCGAACTTGAAGATGGCTTGAGAGTCAAGGTCTCGAGTTTTAATGGCCATGATTGGTCAGACAACTGTGAGATACTTATTCGGGCAGCAAAAGAAGCTCAACGTGCTACACCAGCATCTGACTATGCTATTATACTAGCAGTCATCAAGTCCAACCAAATACCCAAAGGCATTTGAAAACTGATTCTCCTCACATGCTGGAGAAATTGCCTTACAGAGCAAATCACATGGGAAATCCAAACAGCACAACTCCAGGAACTCAAAAAGGCCAGCAAGGAATTGTAGAAACTGGTACGTCTCTGTGGTTGTATCCCCCTTCTCAGACACATTTTATTATCTTCCTGTTGCTTTGATATTACTTTCCGGACCTTCCCTATCTAGACCGGATGCTTCCACCAAAGACCGGTGCACAGACTATTAGTCCAGACACCTCAGTCTAATGTGGTCAACATGGGCTTTCACTTATAAGTTCATTACATCGGTCTGTCTCTTTCAATCTTATCTTATCAACTTCCCTTATTATTCTGATCTCTTACATATGTTCTTTGTACCATCAAAGACTGATTGGGACTTTTGGACCTGATGGCTTCCCTTCTTAGATTTAACTTCTATCATTTAGAGTTTTGATCCGTTTCATGCCTTTTCATTTCATTTCATTTTTCCTTGGCATGTATTACTCTACCAGTCATAGTGTGAATCCCAAGAATGCCCGGACTATAAAGCCATGTACCTTAAAGTTAGAAAACATGTTTGGTTGGATTCACGAACTGCTCAAACCTCTTGTCACCACTGTACCGTCACTGTTACTGTCCACTGTCACCGCTCACTATGATCCCAACATTTCCCCATCGTCTTCTACATCTCTCTCCAGACTCCCAGACTTTCTGCATTTCTTCTGGACATCTTCCAGACTAGTGTAAGACTAGTCAAGTAAATCCCCAGACTTCTATCTTTCACTCACCTGTTTTACTGAGTTGCTTTTGGGGTGAATATACTTGCTCCCCTACCTCCTTTCTGGCCCAGGACTAGTGGTTTCCACCTCCTAGTCTCCTTCAGGCCCTTTAAAATCTTTACAGTGTGCGACTCGGAAGTCCCTTGCACAGCCACTATGTAGCCTCATGAATGCCAAATGGCACATTGACAGGTCCATGAAGAGACCACTAACACCATCATGATCAATAGCAAATGTGCTAAGCCAATAGCACCAGTGGATGGTTTGTGCAATACACCAGACATGCTACCTGAAGACAGAGCTAGGCACCGAGCTGGGGAAGGAGTCAACACAGTCAGGATAGGTGTGCCAGCACAAACAGCACCAGCAGATACTGATTACATGCACGTGCAGAGCACAGCACATGCTGATACAATAGCCATCTAGCAGGTTGATGATGCAACCACTGATGTCGCGAACCCAGACACAACATGTGCAGGGCCCACAAGGCCAGTGGACAAGTTGTGCAACCCACAGGACCAGCCACTCGAGGTACAAGCAGGCGAAAAAGTCGAAATGGTCAGCAAATGAGCCGAAATGGCAGGCAAAGAGGGTGGTGAGATGGCTGAGGCGAGTAGGCAAGTAACTGGAGTCAGGAGAGCTACCAGCAAGGGACGTGCCACACAGAACAGCTGAGATGATCGTGGCAACACAAATGTCAACCACATGTGCGCCAAACCCTGGAAGACCTGCAAGGACCATACCAAGGTCATGAAGACAGTCAGTAGACGACAGTCGGCAAGAAAAAGGACTCGTGTGACAAAGACCAGTGCAAGTGCATGAAGTGCATCATGCATCCACCCCGACAGAGACACAGAGTCGACGAATGCACCCAGATCATCAGAGGACACTGGGGATGTGATGGGTGATGGCAAGCATTGTTCAGACATACCCACAGAGCTGCCTGATCAGCCAGCAGGCACGAGAGGTCAAGGAGATGAGGTGCGGGTTGAGATGAGGTTGCTGGGGATGTTGAGAGAGTACAGAGAGAGTGTGGATAGTGTGAGCATGCACATACGATCAACAGCGGCTGATGAAGAAAATGGTCAGCACAGTGAAATGACAGTTGACAACATACCAGAGAAACCCCCAGAGCCTCCACCACTACGTGTCAGCCCAGCCGACCCATCCATGTGAGAGAACAAACCCCCGAGTGTTGAGCTCAAGGGGGAATGGTGAGTATTGACGAGTGCCAACATTGAGAGTACTGCAGCCAAGACAGACACATTGGAAGTGTCAGGACATGATGAGGATGCTAGGAATGTGCTGAAGAAGCTGCAGGATGCGTCAGAATGCGAGCGTGCATGCTCAAAGTATACAAATGGAGGAAACTCACCTATGAGACCTCCAGACGACTCTGACGACCTGAGCAGCAAGACAGTTGTACCAGGTGACCTCCAGGGCACCCAGGAATGTGCCATAGATGACAGGAACACGCACGGTGGCGAGACGATCCCATCAAATTGAGGTACTGGGCCAGGAGGCCATTTTGGCCAGCTGGAGGCAAAAGGAGACATTGAGGTCGATTCAGATGGCCAAGAGGTTATCAACCATGCCAAATACAATGGGACATGCACCATGAGCGACAGGAACATGCGCATCACCGAAACAAATGTGCCATGTCGACACAAGGACCCAGGAGGGCCAAAGAGCAAGCAAGAGGCGTTGAGTGACAAAGAAGTTGATTGGGGCCACCCAAAGGTTATTGATGGTGGCGGATACGATGGGAATAGTGGCCAGACAGATGGCACAATGAGTGGAGCACACCATGACTTAAAATGAGTCAAAACAGACCCGCTAGCTGATATCAAGGCGAGTCAATGTCAACACTACAAACAAGATACAATGGATGCACCTAGGCCATCCATACCACCTCCCGCTTATCCCAGGTTGCCCACTGACTATCTGGACCCACCACACCACTAAGGACAAATCAAATCGCATCCTAGAGAAGTCAGTCAGACCCAAGCGAGGAAAACTGCTACCATGTCATTTGGGCATATCAAGGCCATATCGGGTGGATCGGATGCACCAGAAATGTTGTATGTTATCTTAATATATTGTAGGATCAGCTGCACATCATGATATGTGAAGATGGTGACATTAGAGTTGATCGAGGTGAGTACATGCACTTCGACAGTGCCACTCTGCAGCCGAGCTGCAACTTACCAGATATGGATACTGCTCGAGTGCACTGTGACTACCACCTACGGACATCAATATGGACAACACTACATTCATTTTTGAAGATACTTTTGGTATACTTTCATTACATTTCTTCCTTCCTTCTATTTGGACAAATACTTACAGCTAATAGTTAGCCCCTTGTGTTTGAGGGGGAGTGTTGGATTTAGGATTCCATATTTGATATTGCCTCTTACATGAGCAGTACTTACATTGGACCATTTACCTTTAGTCTTACTTAGTGACTTACTGAGTATTCTACAGGCAGCACCATTTTTTTACATGGTCCAACTCTGAGTGGACATTAACTGGGATCTTGACAAGGCTGACTGTCATAGACCTGAACAGAGTCAACACATGTGGCAGTGGCAATGAAGCGTCTGTTAGGTGAAAACCGAGCTGCCACCAGCGAGCAGGCCATGGACCAAGCAGTTGCTCGCTAGTTGACAGCAACCAGACACAAATAGTCAAGTCTTCCAACACAGTCATGATTTTCATTGCGTTTGGTGAGATGTCAATGGCAACAACCCCATCATTGCATGCTGTGAACTTGGTCACTTTGGGGTGACTCTCTGAATTCTACACTGTTACCCGGCCATTTCCCGTCCCACTGACAATCCACCTTCCATCTCGCGATACTGCAATGTTGACAACAGTATGTCAGACATTTGCAAAGTCCCATTGTAATGGTCACGCATTGTGATGCAGGTAGCAATGATATTGCCATGTGATTTTGCTGATCACACGTTGTCTTCTTTCTAGATAAGATCAGTAGAACGCTAAGAAAATGCTTACCAGACAACCAATCTTATCTCCATGGGTAGTAAACCTTTAGCGAGGTGAAGAGAGTACTCTTCCCTGGTCGAGTTGGTACTAGAAATAAATATCAATCTCATAGAAAGGGGTTGACTATCAGGTACGTGGTTCGTTTATCAATCCATCAACGAGGTTGAGGGTGATTGGGGTTCAGCAAACTGTTGAGGGTCTGGTTTTCAAAGATGATATACGAATTGTACAATGGATAGTTGGGGGGGATAGTCTAGTCAACTCTTGAGTTGCTAGAAAGGAAATACTATGTAGCGACTAGGGTTACTTCCCTAAGATATGCTCTCAATGACTTCCAATTAGCTCCAGTCGATATGGGATGCTCAATTGGGTAGGTAGCATAAATACGCTTCACTTTCACTTACTGATTCACATATGTCTCTTAGACACACAGAACAGTCTTTCCTAAACTGAATCTATTATGCACTAAGGAGTTGGCGATCAGTTTAAATGTGCTCGATTAGAACCCTTTCCCAAGGTACTAATGAACTATTAGGTCTCCCTACTAGCTGGGGATTTATTCCCTTTAGTTGTCAGCTCTGGGGTTTTCTCCCTAAAGGTGTCCTAACTGTCCCTATCCTAAGGGATACAGTATACTCCTAACTTGGGTCTAAGTAGTTCTATTTATAGCGTGGGAAACCTCTCTACACAGCCTTACTGTTTATTTGTAAAGGGGTGCACTTGTGAGCACTTGTTGGTTAAGATTTACTCAAGTAGGAACCTTTTTCCTAAAAGAGGGAACCTACCAAATGGGGCTGAATCGCGCTCCTTATATAGTAGTTTACATGTGGCTGTGCTACCTTCGGTTCCGAGGTGGCTGTGCCAAAATATGACTCATACTGACTCACTTTGACTCAACCTGTCAGAAAATGACTTGCAATGAGCTAAAAATAACCTTTGGCTTGGCAATGACTCATGCTGACTCACTATGACTCATGCCGACTCATTATGACTCATGCTGTGCAGGTCACATGATCATTCTGCTAGTCTAGGGGCAGTGCTTTGGTTAGTCCTCATTTGACTCACCTTGACTGATATTGACTCATTATGACTCATGCTGTGCAAGGTCACATGCTCCAATTGCTTCTCTGACACTTGGATAAGTACTTAAGGGTAAAAGAGATATTAAGAAAATAGTTGGCTATGTACTAGTAGGTAGTAATAAAAATATGTTGAAAGAAATCATTTTGTTTCTCCTCAACCTGTGAATGAACAAATAAGGAAAAATAGGGATACATACTAGACACTGGTCCATATGTCCCTCAATTAGCTAAGCATTTGGACCGTGGGAATAATGTGAAAACTGAAATCTCGGGTCAAATGTCTAGCATTTCATATACATTAACTATATATCCACATCCAATCATTTTGGTGCAGGTCATCCACAGGGAATGGAAAACAATCATCCCCGATTGTTCATTCAATCAAGGATAATCTAACTGGGGTCTTCCATTAGCTCTTTGTTGTCCCTGATTAGGAGGGGGAGCTTCTTCCTCCTCTGGTTCAGGGGATGGTTCATTCTGAGTCAATTCACAAAGAACTCTTTCCATATCCGCTATGGGAGGAAATGGGGGTTCTAAGAAATGAATCAACTCCATTCTATCTTCTAACAGTCCATGCCTAATCGGGTCAACTTGCCTAATTTGGGAATATAGGTCATTATGATACTGATTACAAAAACGAGCATGTCTGTAGATTGCATGGCAGTAAATATAATGCCATTGCACTGTAGGTGTTCCTTGGTTTCGACCTTGAGTGATCACTCGTACAGTTGCATGGTATTGGATTTGATTGTTGTCTCCTTGCTCACGAACGTGATGCATGAGCTTAGTGTGTAAGAATTGTAAGATATGTTCAAGTAGTTGTTGCTGCTTGCGAAGTTCTAGTACTTCCTACACTACTCCATTAGCTTCAGCCATTTGTGTCTGACGATATTATGGCTGTTACTGGATAAGGTAATTATGACTCTGGTTTGGGTCAGAACTTCCTATTATTTAAGACAGTATTTAGGGGCACTGATCTCCAATAATATGTAGGTACTGAAGATAGGAATAGAGGTAATAGCGGTGCCTTTACAAAGCTAGGGGAACTTTCTTGACTAGTAGCTAGTTCAAGATCGAGAAATAATATTGGTGATATCAGCTAAGGTACCTCCGTTAACTTGAGCTTGATGCTCGGGAGGGTTAGGATCTGGTGGTGGGGATTGCTCTTGTTCAGTGAATTGATGAAGGATCTCAGCTATGGTCCTTCCTGCAATCAGTGGGAATGGTGGTGATAGCAAAGCCACAAGTTCTATTCGCCTTTCTTCTTCTGGCAGATCTCTGTCAGCTTCCAAACTTCTTATTCGGATAGACAGATTGTTGTAGGTTTCAACAAATACTGTAGCGTATCCGTAGATGATTAGACAATGCTGACAATGCCAATCTGCCCAAAGGGTTCCTTTTTCTCTTCCTTCGGTCTCTACATGTACAGTAGCATGATAATAGGAGGGAGTATGATCATCATCTCGGAAGGTGTGATCATGCAGTCAATCATATAATGTGTTGATGATTCGATTGCATAGATTGCGATGTAAGCCTAGGTTCCAGATAGTTACATCAAGATCAGCCGGTTCTGCCATATTGCTAATGCTCCTGATTATTTATAACGGTATTTAAGGGCAATAGTTTTCCTACAGCAAGAAGGGGATTGTAACAACTACAGATGTACTAGGGATGTCATAGGAAGTGAGGGGTCTGAGATACACCTCATTTAGTGTTGGTGTAAGGGTAGGAAAGTAGTACACGGGGATGAGGTGATCAGGACACTTATCTACTCGAAGCCGTCAATCTATCCATAACAGAAACCAGTGTATCAATGACTGTACAGCAGTCAGACAGATTAGATCAAGGGAAATACAAAGTAGGAATTTGTCTGGGACTTTATCAGCTGAGTGGTAATAGTGGGGCGAAGGGTAAGTTGGATATCAATGCAATCTTGCCAATGTCCAGTGACGCGTGATAGGTGGCCTATAAATATTGGCTTATCTTTCATCCAAGCATAGAGTGCGATCTGATCGTCACTGCTGGGAGGGCAAATGAACTTGTGCCCCATGACATAGCCGGTGTGGGTACTGAGTTTGTGCACGTAAACGAATGTGCCGATGGCTCGGTTGTGATGGAAACACAGGTTTGCAGCCATGATCATTTTCTTGAAAAGGATAAGTCATGTTGTTGGATGGCAAGTTGTGCTTACCAGTGGCAGGATTTGACGGAATGTGGCGTGTGATGGTGGAATGTGGTAAATTCTACAGCTTCAACAGTCGCCTAAGTAATATACACGGCTAGATAGACTTTATCAGCAATATCCATAGTAATGCTAGGTCAATTGTCTCTGGATCCTGCTCTTGGTTTGATGAATTAGGCAACATATATGGCACATCTTGCGAATATATCGTTTGGCCTTGTAAGTTCCAGCCAGACTCAGTAATAATACCATTGTTCGGTGTCCTTCTCAGTGTACTCATTGGGAATGGGTTTCCACGACTCCATTCAGTAAAGCTAGATCTCTCAATATCCTTTGCTGCATGAACTTGCCGTTCCTCATGCAGGGTGGAGTATGGGGATATGGGGGTGGATTTTGCTCCTGTGGCCCCTGATGGGCCTGTCTAGGCACATTCAGCATGTCCAGATCCCTTAATATATTGTGAGAATGGTTCCTGAATGGGTTGTTGCTGTTCGACATTGCTTTGGCCAATTTCGGATGAGTCTCGTGATATAGCTGGACTTGTTAGGTAGTCTGATATTGTGCTTCCTTGACTGGAGTCCAGGGCTTTTAGAATGTACTTCTCTAATGCCTGTAGTTCTTCTCTGTTGTGCTCTATCTGTTGTATGTCCTTACAAGCAGATCTACACTCAGTACACTCAATAGCTGAGGGTATTACTATAGTCTCCTCTAGACTAGTCCTAGGAATGGTTATATGATTCATGTGAGTAGTTGGCTCAGCTAAGGGTGTGAGACCAAATGTGAAGTGG
>JBBPRR010001130.1:0-12811 GCA_038093115.1 Hortiboletus flavorubellus | reverse complement strand
TCCAGGTGATAAGGAAAAACAGAACCTTTTCGCGAATAAATAGCGAAATACATGCCAAGCTAGTATGAGACGTTCGGGAGGTACTCAATCCAAATAGTCAAACCACGCGCCCGAGTACCGCGTAGGACGAGGGAACAAGGCTGCCTTGAAGGAGACATGTCGCGGATCGATCGATCCGAGATCGGATGTCACTGGCAAGAAGCCTACCGCCTTTATAGTGTAACAGCAACACCCTGATCCAAGTTTGAAATGACGCATTCGTCAGCACGAACACACGTACGAGACGTTTCGAATCAATCTCGGCCGACGTCGGTCGTTCGGCCAACCCCATTACGGTCCTTTTTATGATGCCTTAGGGGATACAGTAACATTCCCATCCCATCTCGGCCGCGCGCGGAGTGACTATAGTACTGGTCGAGATCGTAGTCGAAAAACAACGCGCATCGTGACCGACTCGGTGAGTTGGGACATACGTTAACCCCGTCATGGTCCTGTTATTTTTAGGCGACAAGTGAATGTGATCGATGAACATCGATGAAACCTGTTACAGTCAGCGCGTCAGGGTCGCCGGCGCAAGGGTACTAACCATGCAAAGCCACAGGAGTTTGATTGGAGTGCTTCAAGTCGCCGGTAACAATGACCCTGCAAGTGGGATCGAAGATCCAGCGAGCTCACCCGGATCCAAGTGGTTTCCAGACGTTCCGTCGTGAGGAACCTCGAGTGGGCAAACGTTTCGATTCAATACCGGCCAACTTTGGCCGACGAAGCTGCAGTGGCCCGGATCAGCAACTTGGAACGCCACGAAACAGCACATTTTGTGGAAGGTACGCGGCTGGCATGACCTAGATGCACTTTTTTGGGTCACTTAGAGCTCACCAGCCAATGAGAGGGCTTCAAAATCACCACATAGGCTGTCGGAGAGACATCAAGCGATAACGTTACTCGTCTGCTTTGCAGATGCTGGTTGGCATGAGAAGTGATCCTAGCGTTGGCCGAGAACGCGGCAGGGCCGCGTATTTTTAGACAAGTATACAAATGTGATTGATGAACATCGATGAAACCTGTTGCAGTCGGCGCATCATGGTCCCGTACCGCCAGGGTACTAACCATGCAGAGCCACACAACTTGAGGAGTTTGATCGAGTCGCAGGTAGCGATGACCCTGGAAGTGAGATCGAGATTGAGAGCCAGTTCGACAACCCAGGAAGAGCTAAGAAAGATATACGCCAGGTTTGACACGCACCCGATTGTATTTTGTTGACAGACCGTCATATCTGCAAGTTAGTGTGGTGACCAGACTCGTTTCCTTTTCGGTACCATCATATCATCATCATCCAATGTCACTTTCCACACACATCACCTTCGACGCACTCGCCGGCGTCGATGGCTCAGCCCGCTTCTCGTTCGGCCCCGTCACCGCCCTCGCCTCCGTCAGTGGCCCCATCGCCGCCCGACTCGCCTCCGAACACCCCGTCCGCGCTACCATCGACCTCCACGTCCGCCCACTCTCCTCCGTCCCCGGCACCACCGAAAAACACGCCGGGACCGCACTCAAGGGCATCCTCGAGCGTGCGTGCATACTCGCACAGCACCCCAGGACGCTCATCCAGGTCGTGGTGCAGGCGCTCTCGCCACTGTCGTCTTCTCGCTCGGTCCAGCGCATGGATGCGGATACGGACGTGGACGTGCTCGTCGCGGCGGAAATCAACGCCTGCAGTCTTGCGCTTCTCAACGCAGGCTCAATACCCATGCGAGGCGTCGTCTGCGCCGTCGCCGTCTCTCAGCCCACCTCTGCGAGCCAACCCCGACTCGTGACGGGAGGTGGCGGTAGCGGTCACGCGGAGTACACTGGGTGTTTTGCGTTTATTTTTGGTGTGGACCGTATGTCCACGGAAGGCGCTGGCGCTGGCGATCCCATACCGCCCTCCAAGATGATCTGGACAAATTACCGAGCTAGTTGCGGAAACACGTTTTCTGTGACAGCGTTGGCGGAGGCAGAAAAGGTGGCATCGGAGGGTGCGGCGGCGGTGTGGACGAAAATGAAGGAGAGTCTGAGGACGTCGTCATTTGCTGGTGATGAACTGACATGAGAGGAGCCATGAAGTTGGTGGTGGTGAGCTCCATTTCGAACCCGCCAAGTACAGAAGGAACGACGGTTCAACAGCTTTCACGATACTCTCTAGATCGCTGGGTTTGCGTCCGTTCGCGATTCCCGACGATTGCCCTACGAAAGAAGTCATACTACGCATCTACTGTAGTATTGGTAGTATCATCCGCAGAAAGAAAGTAGGTGCTGTGATGCGCTGTCAAGCCCATCTTAGATAAACTCCACGAACGGTGGACCAACACCATTATATGAACATCCATCGACATACTGACCAGCGCACTGCATAGCCGTCTCGGCGTCATCCCTGCTTCGATATGGTCGTCCTCTTCTGGGAGGGGGAAAAAGACGTGGGTAACAACGTAGATCAACTCCCATGCGGGGTGGAAATCGTCGCCAAAGACAGAACGTGTGCAAGTGCCAAGTGATTGCAAATCAGTCTACTCTCTCATTCTGGATGTGAAGGGATAGGGTAGAAAGCAGACAGCCGCGTAGCGCGCCCATTGTGTCGTTTGAAAAACTGTGTAAACAACAATGTCAAGGCTTGCCCTTGCAACTACCAGTACGGATATATACCCTTTCCACCGTACATTCATCTTCCCGTGTTCCTACACAACGTTTTCGCGGCGATGCACGTCCCAAGCTGATGGAGAGGTACAACACAAACACATCAACCAGACAGGACAACGATGGCCACAGCCGAGTACGACGCACCAGAACCAGACTCAAGATGAACCCTTTCCGGGTGGTATGCCCAGCCGCCTGTGCCTCTCGTCGTGCTCCCGCAACTTGTCGGTGAGGTGCTGGAGGAGCGTGGTTGTCTCCGTGGTCCCGCCCGAGTGGTCTGGGTGTTTTTTCATTGTCTTGAAAAACACTTTTTGGCGCGTTTCGTATGCGACTTTCTGTTGGGCGACGAGCGCACGGACCTCTTGAACGTCTGCGTCCGTCATGGGGATCATTGTTGGAGGACGGCGAATCATGTCCTGACTCCTGAGTGGATAGCTACTTGGTGGCTCGGGTACTCAACCCTATGGCGTATTTGTAGTTGTTCCCGGGGAATATTCCGAATGTCGCAGCGTTATCTATCCCCGTCTGGTTGAAATTCTGGGCGTCACAAGCCTGCTTTGTTCGAATCGTTCCCATACGGCGAACCCGCGAAGGTAAGTGCCCGGGCCATCGACTGGTTGCCATTGGACAGCCGAACAACGTTCGTTCCCGGGCCATTGCTTCGATTCCATGATGGGCTTGGGTCCGCCAGAGTCGGGCCTTGGCGGCACCAGAGCCTTGGGACCTATAAAACGCGATAACAAGGAAGCACCCCCTGTTCTCTGCAGGCTCTCCAGAGATGATTCGTGTCTTTGCCACCCTCGCATTGGCAGTGAAAGTGGTCTTGGGTTCGGGGCCCTCTGCAAACTGGCGAGAGCATATCAAGAACGTGGTGGTGCTCGTCCAAGAAAACCGGTGAATGAGACTTTCGAGAACCCGGGAGATATCGATTACAATATACTAACTCACTGCCACGTTCTGTTAGTTCGTTCGACTCGTTCTTTGGCTACCTCTCTTACCGGAGCGATATAAACAACATCCTTCATTTGCAACACAAGTACTGCAACCCAGTATGTTGCGTTTTTCGACTGCATCCCGCGCGTTAACGAGGATACAGGCCAATATCACTTCGACCGAATCCACGACGATCTGTGCCGGACCCGCTGGTCCCAACGTCTCTCCCGATGACCCGAATCATTCCCTCTCCGGCGTCAACTACCAGCTCTTCTCTACTTACCACCCCAACGCATCAGGTTCCCCCGAGGTGCTCGAACAGGCAGAACGCATGCTCGGCTTCGTCATAGAACAAGAAGTCACGCATGGCACATACAACTTGACCCGTGCTGCCGAAGTCATCCAATCTCTTCCCGAGGACATGATACCCGTCTATCGTACGATGGCCGAGAACTATGTTCTGTTTGACAACTGGTTCTGCGACGTTCCTGGTCCAACCAATCCCAATCGGTATGCACGTCACTATCACGTCCACCGTTGTCTAACCAACATGAGCTGATGTCAAGTGTTGCAGCGCCTACATAACCTCCGGGACGTCACATGGACACGGAATGAACGACGTTGCGTTCACCGTCTTTGGTCTTCCTCAGCGGTCCATCTTCCAACAACTCGACGAAGCCAACATCACATGGATCAACTACTACAACTCTAGTTTCAATCCGGATGCTGATTTCTACAACTGGACGTATGCCAGCGGGAGGTCGAAAACCAACGTCTTGCCTATCGCGCAGTTCTTTGCGGACGCCAAGGCAGGGACATTGCCTCAGTTCACTTGGATCAATCCCGAGGTGAGACGATATCCATGTCCCCTTCCTGCTGGTGTTCATTGCTGAACGGCTTGCTCTCTTCGTGTGCAGTGCTGCTTGTATGACTCGATGCATCCTCCCAGTCCCATCAACATGGGTGAGGCGTGGACAAAAAGCATTTACGAAGCGCTTCGTAACTCACCTCAATGGGATGGCATACTCTTCCTACTCACCTTTGACGAGCACGGGGTACGTCGCGCCCATCCGTTCTCTTTCGTTCTGGATTCAGAGACTCACGCACGTCACCCATTTGGTACAGGGTTATGCAGACCATGTGTCACCACCCGTAGGTGTTCCTCCGGGCGACAATCTAACCTACACAGAACGAGCGCAAGACGGCAAGAACTATACGTTTTCCTTTGATAGACTCGGCATCCGGTACGTTGGAGTCGTACCATCCTCTGCCTTTAGTCCCTAGCTGTCCTTACTCAACAAATAAAATAAAATTACAGCGTGCCCACCCTTGTTATCTCACCTTGGGTCGAAAAAGGGGCGCTCGAGCACCTCGGTCAGAACGGCGCGATATACAGCCACTCTTCCCTTCCAGCATTTATCAGCAAGGTAAATTTTCCCTCATCCAATGCGTCTGGGCGTCCCACCGCTCTGATACACTCCTTTATTATGTGTCGTCTCGTGCTTGTCAGCTGTGGAACCTCGATGGCGGCGTACCCCTTACACCGAGGGTCTTCTCCGCGGCCACGTTTGAACATCTCATCACGGACGACTTTCGTGCGGACGCGCCGGCAGTCTTGCCGGAACCCTGGGGATATTCAGGAGGGGAAGATGGGTATGAGTTTGGAGGCTCACCAGTGTGGACGTTGTCAGATTGTCTAGATTGCGTAGCTACCCCACCCGACTGGGAGGACGAGTATGAGTAGAGAACGAAGAGTGCATTTTAGCACACAAGCGGTAGTGTGATATGCATAGACGCTGGCAGTCACGGGACGTGATATTGAACAAGTGCGACTCTCCGCAAATGTCAAAGCAGTACATGGACGGAGAACTGACATACTGGCTTTGTGTGTTGCGAGGATCCTCTTCTGGAAGAGGGAAGCCGTGCCCAGAGTTGTGTAATGATAGTCGTGCCAGTGGCCACCGATTCGCCACGTACACAGATGAGGGCCGCACGGTGGCACACGCACAATGATGATGATACCAAGTGGAACTCGCAGCAACGAACATCACAAACCTGTCCTATAGGTTGGAAGTAGTGCCAGTGAGTCGCGGTTGTCACGAAGTAGGTCCATATGTTCAAGGCTACTGCCATTTATATTGCGGTCATCGCGTGTTGCACTGGCAGGAGCTGTATGTAATAAACCTGCCTCGTGTTCCCCAACCCGAACCAGGCAAGCTCCGGTTTCTTGCTCTGTGTTGTTCCAACACCGTGTGTCGTGTCCCAGAAAAAAGGTGGGTCACCATCATCGTGTTTACCGACGAGTGGATACCCAACGACTAACCTCCGTCCTTTAGTGATGACCCAATATCGGACATACAGGGAAGAGACTCGTCTTCTCTTTTTCCAGTTGAGCCGTACGCAACGAGCTGCGCAGGACGTTTCCTCGTTTCAATCTCATCTGTCGTCCTGATAATCACAACATTTCGTGCGCGAAGCTCCACTTCTCATTCTCATTTGCACTCATCAATTGATCGCCAGTAACTCGCGGATCGTTTTTATTGTGCAACGACGGAGACCCGGTCTTGTAAAATGTTGGCCACACATCCCCGTTCGCAGTCGCTCCACTTCTCGCCTACCCCGGCTTTGACGCCCTGCTTGCTTTCGAGCTCTCGCCCAGCCCTCGCGGATTCAACCAACGTCAACTCGCACTCAAATGCGTGCAGTTCTGGCCGCGAAAAAAGTTTTGTTTATCCGACCTCCTCCGTTCGGACAGGCAGTGCGTGGAGCGATGTCGAATCGTGTTCTGGATCCGTCTCGCCCTCGTTCCATTCCCGCCACTATCATTTATCTTCCACGCCCTCCCCGTTCCCGGTGACCTACAAAGCCCCGCCTACTGTGTCCATCTCACTTTCTGCCGCCTGCTCGAGTGGCGTCAAGAGAGAGTGGCGTCAAGAGAGACTGGTTTTGTGGCTCGGGGGCGCAAGGCTTGGAACCGGACCTTCTAGATGTGACGAGCGTCGTTCCGTTCCCAAGTACGCCGTTGGATGGCTGCATGGACGTGGAAATGTTTGACGGAACGTGCGTTCCTGGTCCTAACAGCCACTTGCTGTCTGCTCCTCGCAAACGTCGCTCCGCGCACTCTTCCGTTTCTTCTTCACAGGGTAGTCTTGGCAAGAGCGCGAAGCAAAAACGCCCGAGGAAAAGCAAGCGGCAGGTAGCAGAACTGTGGTGGTTGGGTGTCGTCCATCAGAGTATCCTGCGCAGCATCGAGGCTCGCCAATCTGTTAGGGAGCTAGACTCCTCCGACGCGTTACTGTCTGGACCACGCGACTTTGACACTATGGATCGTGTGTTGGTCGAAAAGATACAAAGAAGGTTGGCCGAGAATGGTTGTGCCGAGGGGCGGGCACTGCCTAGTCCGTTGTCACGAATATCATCGTCAAGTATATCGGTGCCGTCTCTAAACCTCTTAGCGCCGATCAAGAACACTGCCAACCGACTCAACCCCACTTGCACACTCACCAGAGTCGACTCATATTACTCTGGATGGAACAACCACCCCTTCGCCGGCATCCCCTTGCGCTTCGTCGTCGGTCGTTCCCTATTCCCGAATCCCATTTTTCACATCCATGTCCCACAGGAGACGCCACGTTCGTTTCGATATCCCACAACACCCTGGTCAATCTCAGTCCCATCCGAGCATTCCTCGACGCTCACCGTCCCCACCCGCACGAACGGGGACAGTTCCTAGTAATGTCACGTCATCCGAAACATTGTAGAATCCATCCGTTTGGGATGGATTGAACTCATATTCACATTCGACTCAGTTTGGCTTAATGGAAATCATTCTCAAGTTGATTTTCCCTTCCGAATCATTGATTTGCACACTGGCACGTCAATGGAAATCGAGAATTTAAAGTGGTGGTCATGCTCTAAGAAAGAAGCATTTTCGGCCGAAGCACTTCTGTATGTGGCAAACGCCCTTGTGCAACGCAAATCAAAAATTTCGGGGTCTTCATCCGTCAGTGTCGGCCGGTTGGGATCTATTTGCTTGTACGTGCTCTTCGACTTTCCTGCCTGTCATTGTAGGGCTGTTCCGACTTTGTCATGGTGACGGAGATTGATACTAGTATCGTTCCCTTCACCGAATACAACCCAAACTATCCAAGAAGTCGGGATGCACTTCGCTCCGCGCTCTTGGAGAGTCCGGCCATCGGTACCGCCCAGTTGTATTATAGCTGTCAAAGGAGTCCTGAACGTAGTCTTACCTCCCTTCTTGTCGCCCTCCTTCGCCTTCTCTGTGGACTCTCGCACGGTTCCATTACTCTGACCCAGTCGTTGGATTTCGGTGAGTCTTCATTGCGTCGTTTGTCCTCACCATCACTAACGTTCAGTCAGATATGGCGCGCAAAGCTAGAGGTACTTCGGGTACGCCATTGGCCCCTCCAGACGTTCGTCCAGTCGGTCCTCATGAGGGAAATTTGCCACTACCAACGGAGACTCCTCGCCGCCGCCGAATCAAGCCAACCATACGTGCTGCCGGATTTGTTCACCAAGCAGGGCAACAGAGGGCCCTGCTGGAAGCGAAGGAGATTGCTGCCGAACCTCCCTCTGCGAAACCCTCCACTGATCAATCTGATGCCATCGCCCTGTCTCCTGTTGCAAGTCCAGAGGTCACCCCACCTCCCTCTGAGGCACCTTTGGCCACCCTATTGCGTCCGGTTTCTAGTCCAACAACAGCTTCATCCCCCTCTACGACTCCACCATCCACCGAACAATTAGACGCATCGGCTTCTAGTTCTGTTGTCGATCCAATGTGTGCTTCCCCCGAAGTTCTCCCCCGAGCCAATCAGACCACCGCAGGGCCATCGCGCATCACCGAGGTGCAAATCGATCCTATTCTTCTTGCTCTGTCTACCGCACTCACTCTTGATCTTGAGTCGACCGATGAGGTCGATAATGAGGACGCTCCACCCCCATCTCAATCTCTTGACATCCCAATTGCGGGCGTCCCGACTGCAAACGTTCCAACTCCACACAGTCCGACTGGCGATGCTCCTGAAGCTAATCGATCCACTCCATCCACTCCTACATCTGGCCGGCGAACTGCTCGTATCAACTCAATTCTTGCAGCTTGTTACGATGAACTCGACAGGATCCTCATGAAGGCAGTCGGCGAGACCTCGTGCTCAGTACAACAAGTCTTGGACAGTTGGAATAAGAGCCGCGGTCGGGTAATCACTGCTACGAACCACTGGAATCTTTGGCCCTCGTACCTGGCAAAGCACGAGAAAGAAGAACGCCTTCGTGAGGGTGTTCCTATGGACGCACCACGTAAGTTTCTTATCTCCAAGATATCGCATAGTATTCTATAATCTCATATCATACAGTCACTCCCTCATTGCGCGGCAGGCTATATATGGGATTCAAGGAAGCCAACAAGGATAATTGGCAAGAAATTCTAGAGATCCACAGCATGTTGGAGCTCTCCGAGTCTTCCTCTACCACGGTTTCGCAACGCACGCAAACGTTCAACAAAATCCGCAGGCAGACAACGAGCCTGGTAAGTCCCAACCCTTTGATGTGAACTACGCTGATCTTTTTTCTAGCTTGATGCCGCGGCGGCCAAGTACGGATTCGAGGCGGCTCTAGTGATGTGCGGCAACACCGTCAACGAGGATGTATCGCTTGCTTTCGTACACACAACCGGTGCAGCAAATAGTGTAAGTCAAGGACACTACGAGAGGCTCGCAGCTAATATTATTTCAGTTTTTCGAGACTCGCTGCCGCGCTGACAAGGATGCTATCATCGGGCACCTAAAGTCACATGTCTAGTAGGTTCCGTTCGTCGACCTTCTTTGAATTGTCTAACCAACTTCCAGCAACAATGTTTCCTTGGAGATTGTCAGTGACGCCTTCGGCGATGCACAACCTAAGGAAGTAGGCGGGATACTAGGGCACTCGAAGGAAGCAGGGGAGATCCTCGTTGCAGCACGTACTGAAACAGATGAGGTCGCCAATGAGAAGAGTGACACTGCCACGTCACCCGACGACGTGTTGAATTATATCAAGGATGGCATATTACGGTTGATGGGTGAGTAGTGGGCTATGTTTCCCGATTGCATATAACCAGGCACCACAGAGATGGCAGGTGGAGATGTGTCAAGGATCAAGCGCAGCAATTTCCCTTGGGCTTCGTTGGTTCAGATCCTCGGGGATCAAGGTCTCGTGATGCATGGATGGCCCGCCTCTGCCCTGATGCCCGGACAGTTGCGGACACAGCACTCAAGGGCTAAGGGTATAACTGCTCTCAAGGTTCACGAGCGGCGCGAGATCTATCATTCCTTGGAAAACAATGAGATCTCCATCGTGAAAGTTGAAGGGAAATTGCAACGGAGTAAGTAATATTTCCATTCTCTCACTCTCGGATGCTGATATCTTTTATCAGAAGCATTGCAGGAGTCCGAGTCTCCAATTATCATTGGCGCACCTCCTCAAGCGGACAGTCAGGACGCAAATGCACAACGTGTGTACTACGATGGGGCTGTAGATTTTGAGGGACCCGCCCGTCTTCCTCCAAATAACGCTAGGACCCGCATCAAACCACGCAAGATGTATATGTCGAAGGGCACTGCTGACGATGCCATTACTCTTAGCAGTGAGGAAGACATGGGCGCTGTTGTCAAGCCCGCCAAGAAGTCAAAGGCGAAATCAGCTACTTTAAAGGCGACGACGCTGAACAAGGGGAAATCTAAGTATATTCCAGTTGACTCGAGTGACGATGAAGCATGTACAGCTGATGCAGCCCCTCCCACGAATGATGATGCAGCGACGACCTTACTCACTACCAATGGCCTTCAAATCGAAGATGACTATCTGGCCCCAGGGCCCGAGGGGAAGCGCAAGGCCAACGCCATTGTCCCGTCTCACGTCTCTAAAAAGCCTGCCCTTCAGCCGCGGATGCCTGACGCGCACAGTAAGTCTCCATGATTTTTTCTCAGAGAGTCGTTCGCTAATCTACATGACAGTTGACGATCCATTCACAGATTCCCGCCGCAGTCATATAGACATTGAGCCGCCTTCTCCTTCTCCGAAGCGACACGTCCCATTGGCACCAATCCTCGAAACTCATGGCGAGGAGGAGCTGACTGCATCGTCGACAGCCTCGAGCAACCCACCCCCTTTCGTGTTATCACCATGTGCAAAGGAAAAATCCAGCCCAGAACAACATCCACCTGTTCCGCCTGCTGTCCCCCTTGCTCCGAACCCCGCGCATTACCAGTACTCGTTCGTAGAGAGTAACCCCGGCCCCGAACAACATCCGCCTGTCGTTCCGCCTCCTGCCCCCCTTCCTCCGAACCCCGCGCACTACCAATACCCCCTCCCATACTTGCCATATCCGCTGGATATGTACCGCGGAGATCCCCGCGCTATTTATGGTGCGCATCATCCTCGAGACTTCCCTCGCGACGCCGGTCAATTCGGGCCTGCGATCTTCCCGGGCATACCTTATCCAGACCCACGGATGCACCTTGCCAGTGATCCCGCTCGCCCCGTCGCTCGCAGCTCTTCCATGGAACCTCGTCAATTGCGTCATCCATCCGCTGAGGCTAAGTAAGCTTTCATGGTTGTTTCTTGTTGTGTGTTCTACCCTTGCTTCTTAAAATGTACAATGTTATTTGTAGGCAATAAATTCGTTTTTGGTTGATTATGATCGACTGCAATGAAATGATAAGTACATAGCGTGTCACGACGACACTGTCGTTGGCAACCAGCTCGTGCGGGTTAATACAGGAAGTTTGGATTATCGATTCAGGAAGATGACTCGGAGTGCTCATTGAAACTTCTACACGGCAACGGCGTTATGGGCAACAGTTATAAAGGGTCTCCAATAACGAGCAGGCCATCTTGTTACCCATGAACTCGATATGTGAGTACCTCGTTCGCATGCCGCTCGCCTACGCTGATCAGTTGGTAGGCATTCAGGTAACCGCGAATGCGTGCTGCGAAACACCACTGCCATCCATCAGTCTCGCCCATTCCCCCTTTTCGCACACCAGATAGCATGGGTTGTGGGTCGCTTTTATGATAGGAGCATTTGGTATTTCAGTAACCGCGATGAATGCCGGAGATACTTTACCACGCTGGTCTGCGATTTTGAAGAGAGGTGGCCGGTGAGGGTGGAAATCTTCCCATCCATCCCTTTGGAAATCGCGCTGGACACGTCACAAGAAGAGGAGGTAGAGAAGAAGAGAGTGGAGCTCCGCCGCGTGAGTTTTATCTTCCACACACCTCAAACACAACTGACAGGTCATACCTTAGTACTTGTTGCGTCTTTGGTGTTGGATCGACTATGGTCGGCGCTGTTTTGAGATCAATTTCAACGTAGGAAGTTTGGGTACTAGTTAATCGGTTCTTAGAGTCGATCGTTGAGATTCCCAGACGTTCTTGTGTTACGGTTGAAACCGCGGCCAATGCGCACCTCGAGGGGCACGCATTCAACGGAAAAGTCCGATCCAATGTGCTTTTCTCGTTTGAGCGTGTATGGCGTGACGGCGTGGCGATCCTGTAGGGTGGACATCGGACGGTGCCTGACGCCAGTCATGTCACGCTCACTCCCCTTCATGTGACCCATGTGACCACGCCAACCCGACGCCCGCCTGTGGCCATAGCAGCTGGGTAACACTATGTTGCCCTCGGCATCGTCAGTCCCCCCGTCCACAGGTTCACGGATCCGACACCACCCCGTACCTCCTCACCTCCGAGGACGCCCCACGTGACGCGGACAGCGCTGTCCCCATAGACTGGTGTCGGTCCCAACTCGCCCGCATCGACGCACAATGCATCGAGGTCGACTCTTCGCCGGGCCACGACCTCTTTGATCGCTTGTAAGCCCCCTCCGTTCCGCCCGTCCCACACTCACCCACCCCACCTAGACGTTCGCGGGGCATGTAACGGAGCAAGGGCGTCGAAAAAAAAGGCCGAGGGGGGGGGGGCCGTCAAGGGCAATGGTGGAGGTGCGCCACCAGCTGGGTTCGCCCGAAATATACTTTTTCGGGGGATGCCCCTCTCTTCTTGGAGGGTAATCCGACCTGCATCAGGCGCATAAAGAGTTCTGACAGCTCGGGGGCTAGTCCAGGAGGGCCAGCGCAAAAGAATGTTCCTTCTGGTGTGACTTTTGTCGGTAAGAAGTGAGCTAGAGGGTCATCTCGTATCTCCAAAAGAC
>JBBPRR010001129.1:0-12817 GCA_038093115.1 Hortiboletus flavorubellus | reverse complement strand
ACAGTGGCAACGTCCCCGACGTAATCCACATTCCAGGCCCGTTCCGTGGCTGAGAGGAAGGAGACAACGAAAGTGAGTGTCAATTTCTGGTCTGGATCAGCCCACTAACCAGATACTTCCTCTGATGTTTCTGGACGATAGGCAAAATGATTGGATAATGATACACTGGAAGAGGATATGGGCGCACCTCGCCTCGGTGGTGGTGGTGGGGGGCGCTTCGATATCCGAAGATAGTCTGTCAGATAGCCGTCAAACACACATCAAGACCGCCGTAAACCGTTATCTTACCGATAGCCCTAATCGACTGGTACTCCTTTGCATCCCAAGCTGTGGCGAGTTTCTCTCTTAACGAGGGCCCTTTTTCTGGGTCGAGCAATTTCTCCCTCAGAAAGCGCCCGTCGCTGTTAAGTTCTCCAGATGAATGGTCGGCGATTACCCGCAGAAGAATATAAACATCCCCATTGGAAACAAGCTTGCGAGGGAGAAAATTCTGCAGCTCTTCGTTAACCTCGTCGTCGAGCCTGGCCATGATTGCGATGTGACAAGAAGTGAGTCGAAGTGAGTCGAAGTCTCAACCCCTCGCCAACCCAGTGGTCACATGCCCCTAGCGTTGCCCTCGCTCCGAAGCGGAGTTTAAACATGGCCGAGACGATGCTCAGATTGTTCGGTATCGCATCATGGACCCATGATGCATGGACGACACTCGTGACGGCGTTCTCCCCGCGGAATCAGAATCAACAAGGGACAAGGAGCAACAGTGATTAGCGTGTAGGACGGTCCACGCACCAACTAGGAGTTCATGGAACAAGGACCGCCCCGTTCACATACACATGCGATGTTTTGTCTTGTATATTTCGAAAACGTGCTTGCACACAACCTCTCCGGAGTCCAGATAAAATTATACACGTTCGCCGCATCAAGCCCCAATCCAAGCCAAGCGACGACGACGACGACGACGACGACCAACCCAAATTAACTAGCCAGCCAGCCAGCCGACCGACCGACCGACCGACTACCCCAAGCACGAGTCGCAAGGGGAACAGAGACGTAAAGTACCACCAGGAAGGCAACGACTGTATGGAATTGGAATTGAAAATACAGCAACGATCGGATGAGTCGATGGGAGTGACGGGGAGATGCAGTGATAGCGATGGAAATGGAGATGAAAACAGACGACATGGCATGGCACGGTATGTGGCCAGGGATCAGATCAGATCAGTGCGTAGCGCGGCGGACGGGAAATGACATTAATGACAGACCAAAAAGGCGGCGCGTTGATAGTGCGGGATGCAGGTCTATGAATAGGAGGGGGAAAATGACAACCGTGAGGTGGTATGCAGATACTGTAGGGATGGACGTCTAAATGAGGGAAGACGCCCCCAAATGCGCACGCGTAAGCGTTGCGCCGACTGATGCGAGAAATGCGGGATAATACAGGCAACGCGTGTCAGAAGCACGGAAAAAAAAAAAAAAAAAAAGAGCACGACGCCACCACATGGTCCTGGGACAATTCAGCCCAATCAGCACGACAATGTGTAAACAACGTGGACAAGCTACTCACCCAACGTGCATGCACGTCGAAAAACACGGGCGTCAGGGCACCAGACCAACCACGATGCCCGTCAGAGTGCCCGCGATCAATACTGCGACGACCGCAGCTCTGACGACCACTTCCCACTGCGCACGTTTCACCACCGGGGACTGGACCTGCGTCAACGGCGCCGCAAACGCGGGTACACCCGCTGTAAACGAGGGTATCAACGCGGCAAACGAGTACCATTTTGGTGGGTGGTCCGTCGACGACGTATCTGTATCGAATGACGATACATCATGATCCTTGTTGCGATGTGGGGATGTAAACGCCGGGGACGTGGGTTGGTTGCATTTATATTGCGCACGCCCAAAAAAGTGGCCGACGCCCCCGAGCGTGGGGGACGACGACGACGCCGGCGCAGACGCATGCGGGCTCGGTGAATCCACGACAACCGTGGACAATGGCGGCACGCTCGCGTTCGTGCGCCGCGCTCGCAATGACCCATTATCAACTTCGCTCGTGCTGTCACGACGCTGATTGGCCCTGTTGGGCGGCAACGCGTCGAAATCAAAGTAACACGCACTCCGTTGACTGCGCAGCGACCTGGCGGTATCGCCAAGACTGGTGGTGCTGTTGTTGCTGTAGCCAGTTGGGATGAACCCCGCCGTCGGACCATACTCGGACCTACTCCGAGGGCTTCGCGTACCCTGACTTGGATTCACCACGACAGGGCTACCGGCGGTGGGCGTCCGAGTCATCATTCTGCCAGGCCTTGGCTCTGGTCGCGTATGTGCAGGCTCTAAATACACGAGAGAGGACGGTGGCAGGCGGTACTCGGGTCGGTGGAGACACGATGCCGTCGCAGGACCCTCTGGTGCAGGCATGTCGTCGAAAAACGCAGGCGAGACATCGATCTCGTTGCACCCTGCCGACGAACACGCTACGGATTCGCAGGATTCGCACGACATCCTAGCTAGACTTGCACTGGAGAACTGCGCATAAGGGCGGGTGGGCGAAACGACAGAGGTCGGGGAATCGAGGGAAGAAGACGCCGGGGGTGATGTTCCAATGGATTTCTCTGGCGCAGGCGCGCTCCGAGACGGTACCAAGAAGGATTGGCGGCGGGCGTGTCTCGGTCTGGAAGCCATGGGAGACGAGATGGGCATCGGCATCGGCCGCGATATCGTCGGTCGACTGAGTTCAAACTTGCGCAGTTGTCTGAGGTCCCCAAACACATATATCATCAGGCAAATCTAAACAATGATGCTTAGCCGCTCGTCACACCGCCGCCAGCAATGCACGTCTTACTTACACCTTGCAGACTGGCGATCAAGATGGTCAAACCGAACCAGAGGCCCGGCAAGGCAGTCAAACGAATCAAACGGCGGTGCGAACCAATGTTCCAGCGTCCGGTCGTCAACACGAGGGGAACGACACCAGCGGCGAGAGTAAAGACACATCCACCAATGATTCCACAAATTGCTCGTTGCGACCCCACGTTGGTGTACGCAGCACGCACGAAACGCTTGAGCGACTCGTTGAGCATGATCCGTGCCTCGAGTGCCACTTCTGTGAACACGGCGGGGTCGGGGTGAACGCTTTGCGAATGCCACAGAGAAGACCGGCTGCGGTCCTGTGGATGGCTATGCAGTGGGTTGGCATGTGGGCTACAATGAAACGGCGCGAGGATGTCCGAGGGAATGTTCAGCTCATACTCGCCATTTGGGGTAAAGAACGTCTGTTTCGCGCGAAGATAAAACATGGCGAGGGAAGGGTCGGGCGTCGGGGGTACAGAGAAATTTTGGCGCTGGGTTTTGGAGGCCATCATCTTTTCTTTCTTGCTGACGAGAACCATCTTTTCGCGATGGGCCCAAGCTTCGTAGCGCGCGGTGTAATCCTTGAGCCAGAGAGTAAAATAGAGGTTTTCCGGAGCATGCTCTACGTAGAGCAGGTATTCCTCCAAGTCCTTGAGGCCAATTGGAGGCAGGTGCCGACGTGCGAGCACGTCCTCGAGGCGGACATCGAGGACGGGGGTGACGCCACACGAGCGGACCTTGCCGACAGCAGGGGGTGGGTTGCAGAGGCGGTACTGGAGACACGGTGAGATGAACAGCAGGCAGCGAAGAGGGGACACCGACCGGTAGGGTGAGGAGGCCTCTAGGCCCGAGTCTTGACGGCGGCGGCTGAGCCATCAAGAAGGGGGGGGACGAGGATGCCACGAACAATAAGTATGATGGGCGCGGTGCCTAATAGGACGCGATAAGCTCCTCCACAGCGCGGACATGAGCAAGTGCCGTAAATTTCGGTCCCTGTTTGGACACACTGGGCGCTGTCGAGACCCCACCTCGGACATGTCACGATGGTCCACCTGACGCGCGGGCTCAGAAAATAATAATTGTGCTTCCATTTTCAATGCCAGCATGCCGCACAGCCAGACGGACGAAAACCTCAAAAAGTCAAAACAGACCCCACAGAAAACGAGTATCCATTTACGAGTCACACCGAACTACCGGAATCTCTGCCGCTCGATGACCGACTTCTGTCTTGAGTCCCGCGAGACACGCCTGCAAACGCCAACATGAATAAATGAAATGAATTGCTGTATGACCCGGGCGTCTTACCAATAGTACTCCATCACATCGCTTTGGCCCAGCTTCCGCAGGAAATTCTCGTCATGCGTGATGATGATCAGTTGGAAATTCGACCGGTTCTTGCGCTCGTGGATGATCCTGTGATGAACGCCACTTAGCCGCCGACCCAGCATCGAACACCGCACTTACTCTACTAGACTCTCCGCCAACGCATCGATGTTCTCAATGTCCAACGCATTCGTCGGCTCATCCAACGCCAGTATACCGCAGTTTTGTCCGAACGAGTCGGACAGCGCAAGCCGGATGATGATCGATGCCAGCATCTTTTGCCCAGCGGAACACCGTCCTCGCATATCCATCTCGACCTGGTCCTTCGTCATAACAACCTATCACCAAGGTTAGCAACAGACTCCGCCCACACTTTCTATGAAAGAAGCCCACCCGATAATTATAGGACCGCTTCGAAGCGCCGCCTTCCACATCGGACCGTATCTTAATCCCATCGATGTCTAGCCAATCCTGTTAGCGACCTAATCGGAATTCCGTTCGTCTTAGCCCACCTGTTCCCTGATACGTCTTGTTCCACAGATGTCGCATCGTATCGTTCACTTCCTCCATCTTTAAGCTGTGGTACTTCATGATCGCGCTTCCACTTGTCAGCACCCAGCTCAAAGCCTATCATTCAAGACTCGTCAACTCACTTGTCCAACGCTTTCGCGTACTTTTCCAGATCGTTATTTGCCATGTCCGACATCTATTCCTGCTTAGCACCACGACCATCACAATCATATCATCGAACCCCACCTTGACTTTCACTAGCTGATCGGTATACCCCTTGTTGATATTCTTGTATTCCCACAGGTCCTTCTCCACTTGTTTTAACGTCTCGTTATGGGAACTAATTTCGCCACCAATGTGAGCGTACTATAGAACTCAACGGTCAGCTGAACGACCCGGGGCGTCATTAAAAGAAGACGCCAAACCCACCTTGCTCTGCAACTCTGTCTCGCGTTGCTTCTCAGCCTGATAACGGTCCTCAAAGTTCCGCTTGGCCTTCGCGGCAGCCTCCATGTCGTACGAGTCGATCTCGGCCTGGGTGGCCTCGATATCCTTCACCAGCCTCCTCATCCGAATGTTGTCGCGCAGCCTCGAAATCGAACTCCCACCCTCGTTGATCTCACGGTCGATCTTGGCCACCGTGTCACGAACACTCTCGATTTTGATCCCGAGTTCCGTAATCTCCCCTTCATAGTGTTCGATTTTCTCAGAGCATTCAGTCAGCAATTGAGAGCGTTTTTCCCGGACGTAGCTATGTCACCGCCAGAATGGTTTTTGAGTTGACGAGAGGAAGGGAAAAATAGGTGTCTCACCGATCAACAATCTTATTGATATTATCAAGCTTATCCACGCTCATGTTCATCTCCTGCGTAGATCTTTGCGCTTTGGCCGTTCTCGCATTCAACTCGGCCTGGACTTCTTGGTGTTCTTGTTCCAGGCGTTGAATAGGAGCTTGTGCCTCGGCAAGCTTCCCGTCCAGTTCCTAGAAAATGACGGCGTTGAGCACGTGTCAAATAACCCATGACAGGTAAAATGAAACCTTGAGCCTGGCACTGAGCGCACTAATCTCGTTCGTCATGACAACAATTCGCTCCTCCGTAATATCCTTGTCCCGAATTTGATTCGAGAGCGCATTCTCTTTTTTCTCCATAGAATGAAGGTCGCCTTCATACGTTCGGAGCGACGAGTTCTGGCGATCGCGCTCGGTCATGATTGCCTGTCGCTCTCGCTCGTTCGCACGACTATCGAGTTGGTCATCAAATCGTGCGCGCGCAAGTTACGATAGGTTAGAGCTCACATCTCATTTGAGAGGGCATCTAGGTCGGTCTGCACATCGTCGGCAGTCTTGGAACTGCCAGTCGAACGAAGTTCCTCTTCCAAATTTGCAATCTCGGTGTTAAGGCGTCCAACTTCAGACTGGTTCTTGGTGATGGCCGCGGCATGTTGTTTCAACGTGGTGATGTCCCTGATGTCTTTCTTGATATCATTGACCCTTTGTGTTGCCTGACGAGTGGGAACTGAGCTTCGCGAAGCATCCCCGTGAGTGAAAACGCACCTCTTCGGATCTCTCACTCGCAGAGGGGATCTCAGACTCCGCGACCTTGATTTGCTTTTCCAGCGCCGGGATATCGCCGTTCTTCACCCGGTCTCTCGATGCCTGGTGCGGCAAGAAATCTTCCAGTCGCTTCAGCTCTTTCTGCCACTCCTTGAGTTGGTTGGCCTCGTTTTCTACAACCTTGGGGGTGTTTTTTCTGATCTGCTCCGTAAGCTATATGTGGCAAATGAAGTCAGCTCCTGCCTTCCTTGGAAGTCGCAAACACCAACGTACATATTTCTCAAACACGGCAAGTTCCCTGGCGTCCATGTGCCGGTTACAGGCTTGGCAAGTCTTCTTTGCCTTGCCAACCTTGAGGAATGTCTCGTACACCTCCACCATGCCAGCTTTTCCACCCTCCTCGCTGTTGAGGAACGCACATCAGTCCATCGAGAAAAAGCAAGAATGCCCCGAGTGAGTGTCTACCTGGTGAGATCTGCGACATTTTGTCGTGCATCTGCCAGCGCATCGTTCAGGGGGCCACCCCCCATGATACCGTCCTTCAATATTCTCTCGACGTCTCATGACGAATGTTGCGTCAACCAGGGAGTACGCCAGAACTACCAAAACGGCAACGTACGTTTAAGCTCGTCTCGCTTGATCTTAAGTTGCGATTTCGCTTGTGACAGCGTCGTCTCGGCTGTCTGCAGCGCCTTGTTGATGATTGCTAGCTCACCCTCTGCTTCCGCAAGGTCATGCTCTTTGTCTCTGTCATATAATCAGCAAGGATGTCGTGCGGGGTGGTGTGTCAGCACACCTCGAAATGCGGTCGATCTCGCGCTCCATATTATCCGCGCGTGCATCCTTTCCGACTAGCTTCCTGAATTTGGGACTACATATCTCGAGCCTGAAAAAACACCGTCAGCATCCCAATTCATGTGTCCAACACGCCTAGAAAACCCCACGCACGTGTTCTTGACTTCGAGCGCCCTGCTCTTCACTTCCGACCGCTTCAAATCCAGCCTTGCCCTTGCATCCGCCTGCAAACTCAGCCCTCTGAGCTCTGCATTCAAACGATCCCGCTTGTCCTCCATCACTCTCGCCTTGGAGGCTCGCTCGCTCAAACGCTCGTCAAAGTTGGCCCCCTTGATGTCCCTCTTTACTTTTTCGAGCCGTTGCTTCTTCTCTTCGATGTCCCCAGATAACGTCCGCAGTTCCGAAGCCAGTCCTTGCATCGTCTCGACTGCCAACTCCGCCTTCGATATCGCCTCCTGCTTCTCTTTCTATCGCATCGAACCTCGTCAGCGACCACAACCGGTAGAAATAACGGCGAGACCAACAATCTGTTCCCGAGCATTTCCTCGTTTCATTTTCAAGCTTTCCAACTCTGTATGCAGCTGCCTCGATTTGCGATTGAAGTCGTCGTTTCTGGCGCGGATCTCACTCTGGAGCTTCTCGTACTCGGAGCGTTGCTTGCTCTGAAGATCACCCAGTCGATAAATGAATTCGATGACCTTTTCCCGCTCGAGGGGGCTGTGGCTGTATCCCTTGATATTATGCTTATCGCTGATCTCTCGAATCAGCTCTTCGCGTTCGACCAAGCGACGGTCATGTGCCTGTAATATAATACATAGCTATTAGAGTGGACATCACTGTGCGAGACATAGGTTCATGCCTTGGACTCTGCAGCCAGCTCTCCGTGTTCGTTGACGAGTTCGACGTGCGTGCGACGAGCCTTCGTAAGCTCGTCCTCGAAATCTTGTCGCTCTGATTCGTGCCGTCTTCGATTCTGCTTCTGCTTGACAATGTTCTCGTCAAAGTTTCGCAAGCGAGACTGCAGTTCCTCGTCGGAACCTGTCCAACGCGCGATAGTCAGCCGTCGTTCCACTCGTGAATCAGTACTGAAACAACCATACCTTCGATCTCCTGAACGGTTTCTCGAGCCTCCGAGAGTTCCTGCTGATAATGCTCCTTCTTCTGTTGCAAGTTCTCTACTTTTACATACAACTCCCGGAACTTGGTCGCAGACTCGTAGAAGCGTGCATTGTTCTTGACGAGTTCTTCGTATCGTCCCTTGCATTCCTCGTATTGAAACTGTTTAGAAGTGATGACTTTGTTGAGGTCGAGAACACGTGCACGGAGCTTGTCAGCGTGGGCTTTTTCCTTTGAGAGGGACTCGAGACGTTCTTTATCAGCCTTGAGGTCCGCGACGCGATCTTTGCGTAGCGCTTTGATGGAGTCGAGCGCTTTAGTGTACCTGCAAGACGTTGGTTGAACAGTGCGCAGGACAGGGGCTCGAAAAGCGAAAGTACGGATCGACTGAACGTACCTCGTCGCCTCAAAAATATCATCGAATTTCTTCTTCAAGGCAGAGGGTTCGGCGAGCGGCCAATACGAATCCTCCTGATGACAGAAAATAACGTTCTCGAGCACCGACTTGGAGACACCCAGCAAATGCGGAATTTCGGCGTCCATCTCGGCGCACTTGGTCGAAATCACCCCTCGCTGAACATCGATGGGTCAGTGCGCGTGGCGCGTCAAAACGAGGCAGACCGCTCACCTTGCCCCCCTTCTCGGCATTACTATCCGCCAAGCCGAGGATACTTTCCAGCGTCTTCATCGTCAACCCCGTCTTCTTGGCCGTGACCGACAGATTCCTCACGACGAGCATCCGCTGTCCGTTTGCAGCATGAAACCGCAGCTTGACCTGCGCCTTCACCTCCTTCTCGTTCGCCATCTTTGGGTCGTGTATGAAAGCGCCACCGCGGGTGTTGGGCGGCTGATCGCCCGTCGTGGCATACTTGAGACACTCGATGATGGTCGTCTTGCCACTTCCGTTGTGTCCTACGATGACGGTGACTGGCGAGAAGAACTCGATGACGGAGACCTGTTTGTCGTCAAAGGAACGTATCCCCCTGATGGCAAGCTTATTGAGGCTCGACATGGCTTAAAACCTCGGGTGAGTATAGTGGTCGTGCACGCAGTTTTGGAGTACAAGGCACGGCTATCACAACCGTGGAGAGGTAAAGGTCGACGAACAAAAGGAGGCATGCGTGAAACGAAGCGCGTCACGTGTTTCGTCACGCTCAATCACAACGCTAAGTATGTACTTACGGACGCATGCAAATGTATCAATCAGCGAAGAAGTCCGACCAAAGACTTTTGGCAAGAGAACGAAACAGTATATAATGCTTCAACGCCTCCAGCCTAAAGTCAAGCTGCTCCATCCCTTCACTCACCCGCCCTTTTTCTTCGCCAACCACGCACCTCCTGACTTCAGTCAAGTGTTCAGGGTATTGGCCCGTCTCCACGGCCATACTGAGCTCTTTCGTCACGGGGACAACATAGAAGATTGGCCGAGCGCCAACTATCCTGAGGCAGGGAATTGACATGCTGTCCTTGCGATCCATACCGAGCTGACTTCTATTGCGATTGTTCGATTGAAATGCCGCAACAGCCCCTGCTATCACCTGTGGTTCTGAATCTTTGGCACTCAGTCGGGTCTTGTCCTCCTGAACAATAACAAGAATGAATGAGTGACGGACTAGACATATATTAGTTTGGACTGTTCGCGTGGCTTCTCCACAAATGAGGAGAGGTATGGCATAGTGCGACCTCAGTACACAGTCACGTTCTTCAAAATCGAGCATGCGCAACAGTTCCTTGACGAAATCATCAATTGCACGCTCTTGACCTATATACATGCAGCAGGCAGGAAGTGAGAAACCTTACAAGTTCATTTGGACAGGTGACGTACCGTCATTGGCCTTTGAGGCAAGATCCAGATACAACAGTAAATGATGGGTTTCATCATTTTCAGCTTCACCAGGGAGGGTGCCATTCACGAACTCAGGGTCAACGCCTGCCAGAGTGGCCGGAAGATCTTGGCCAAAGAAAGTCCTGGCAGGTTGGTTTCGAATCATGATGTTGTATGCATCTAGCTCATTCGAAGTCCAGTCACTACCGGACTTTGCTGATCTGGTGATGTGGGACATGCCTGGGATCATGAGATAAGTTAAGCCCCTCTCTGTAGGTAGAATGATAAAGGGGACCGCGAAATTCCAGTTTTAACTCTTTTGAGAACAACTGTACAGTTTCTCGGCAATAGCCTAGACCACTTCGATCACACTGCTTTGATAGGTGGCCTTCCAGTTGGGCATTCCAGGAGCTGCCAAGATGGCATCCATCAACATGAGTAACAGAGCAAGTTGGAGTGAACACGTGAAGTAAGTACCAGGATGATGCAGGAGGTGGTCATTCGCTGATTAATGTGTATTCAAATCGATACAACAACGTCCAGTTGAATCGCACTGACACATATCATCATTCCTTTACATCCTCAAGAGTACAGATATGTCTTGGGTTCGGACGTCCACAAACCCCTCCGTTCCCCAGTACTGCTTCACCCTTTCGTCCAGATTCATCTTTTCATGAGCAAAGATGTGTGGGTACTGTGTGCGCTCAGCAGATCCGAGTGAAACGCGCGTGGCGGAACACCAGAACAAGGTCGGCAAGAGTGAGGGTGTCCATGGCCGCGGACAAGGCACTCATGATTGTTATCAAGAGTCTATAGGGAGCATTTCTGATCAGAGGCGACAGTGATGTTAATCCTTGCCTCGAGATCGAAGGGCCCATAGAAGCCGTAGATAAAACCGTGTTGTTCCGAGTTGGTGCGCTGATCTCGTGTTCAGCAAAGTGCACTCATTGATCGACAATCGCAACTTCGTGCGAACTGGAGCCCCAAGGTTAACTGGAGTCCCGATGCTGCGCACTAGAACGAATGAGACTCGAACTGGACGATTCCCCAGTGGGCCACTCACAATAGCGGGCAATCGTAGCACCTTCGATCAGCTTGGATCCATCCCTAACCTCGAACGTAGGGATCTTTCCATACGGAAACTGGGCCGTATATTCCGGGGCTTCTTCGTGAACATCCACCGAGGTTCAAGTCCATTAAGGGCTGCAACACTGAGGATCTGAAGCAAAACAGAAAAAGTTGGCTTTGGTCCACATGCACAGACGAGTTATAAACATACGACTTTGGATTGACGCTGGCGAGCGTCACCACACAGAGTACCGACAAGAGTCATTTCGCTGCACGGATATAGGGGTTAAGGAAACGACCAGATGATGATAGGAGTCGCAGTGGTCAAAGACGCGGGTCCACTTATGTGTTCGTGTATCGACTAATTACGACCCCGACTCTGCGGGTAATCAACTAGGAAAGAAGGTATAGTAGGATCAGCATCAATCCGCACCACCTCACCGTATTCCGTATCAAGCAGCCTCTGCCACTGAAATTGAATGTCAAGAATCGTCAAGCTTTCAAGGCAAGACAATACCAACTGATGCGCAGAGACGATATTCACTCGTCGTCCCACTCGTGAATCAGTACTGAAATAACCGTACCTTCGAACTCCCAAACGGTTTCTTGAGCTTCCGAGAATTCCTACTGATAACGTTCCTTCTTCTGTTGCAAGTTCTCTCCCTTTACATACAACTCCCGGAACTTGGTCGCAGACTCGTAGAAGCGTGCATTGTTCTTGACGAGTTCTTCGTATTGCTCCTTGCATTCCTCGTATCGAGACTGTTTAGAAGTGAAGACTCTGTTGAGGTCGAGTACACGTGCACGGAGCTTGTCGGCGTGGGCTTTTTCCTTTGAGAGGGACTCGAGACGCTCTTTATCAGCCTCGAAATCCGCGAGGGCTTTGATAAACTCTAGCGCATAGTGTACCTGTAGGACGTTGATTACACCAGTACATGAGACAGAGGCGAAAGCACAGGTCGACTAAACGTACATCGCCGTCGAAAGCGACTCCGTCTGCTTTCAAGAAGTGAAACGAAATTTAGTGGTCGTGCACGCTGTTTTGGAGTACAAAGTACGGGTATTACAACCGTGGAGAAGTAGAGAGCCGGTGAGGTCGACGAACAAAAGGAGGCTTGGGTGAAACGAAGCACGTCACGCATTCAAGTTTCGTCACGTCCAGTCATACAGTCATACAGAAACACGGTCAACGTTCAAATCATTATCTCCTCTGATCTGACCGTTCCAGTCTCGGCCAAGCCTCTTCGGCGATCTTCAGTTTCCATTAGTTTCGTCGAAGTGCCAATCAACATGTCTGTATTGTTATTATTATTATTATTATTATTTTGGGTGCCCAAGGATGCTGATCAAGTGCTGATGCATAGTATCTACGGCGTTCTTGTGTCCCGTCGCATCATGTGCTTCCACCATTTCATTATTTTCGCGTTCAGCTCTTCAAGCCTATCTTTATCCACGAGCAACTCGGCCCCGCCGTGTCCCTTTTGAAAACGGTTTTCATCAAGTTTACGCAGCAATCGGATGCTGGCGTGCCCCGAGGGGGAAATGGACGACAGAGCTTGAAGGGCCTACGACAAAAAGGACGTCGAGCGCACGAGGGCGTTGATGAACCAACAGTCCGGGTCACCAGGTGCACCCCAGAGCATGCTGCTTGTGGGGGAGTGTACAGGTCAAACGAGCAGCAGCAGCGCTGGGTTGACCACAGGCGAGACGGACCAGCTGACGAAGACCAACGTGAGCGCACGAAGTGCATCGCACGACCAGCTAGACGGAGATAC
>JBBPRR010001128.1:0-12831 GCA_038093115.1 Hortiboletus flavorubellus | reverse complement strand
CCCCCTCCCCCCGCAGCATCCGCACATCCCACGTCCCCCCTCCCCCCTCCCCAAAGATCCCGAGGACACGCGTCTTCTACGCCGTCGTCCTCCACGATTTCCTCGCAGAGCGCGCCGACGAGCTCGACGCCAAAGCCGGCGATCCCATCTCCGTCGTCGCACAGTCGAACCGCGAGTGGTTCGTCGCCAAACCCATCGGCAGACTCGGCCGTCCTGGTCTCATTCCCGCCTCTTTCGTCCAGCTCCGTGATCCCGCATCCAACCTCCCCATCGACGATGTCGACGCTCTCATGGACCGTGGCGATCTCCCAAAGGTCGAGGACTGGAAAAAGGCCATGATCAACTACAAGCAGAACAGCATCTCTCTCGGCGTCATCGAGGACACTCAGCCCTCCGTCCATGACAGCCCTTATACCCAGCCCGGCCCGCCCGTCTGTCCCCCACCCATGTCCACCCCCGTCCCCCGCCCCCCTTCCCCACTCCCTTTGCCAGATGGCATTCTCCTCTCTGCAGAGGTCGTCTCCTTCCACCACGAGATGGACGAGTACTGGTTCCGCATCGACGCCATCTTCCAACCTTATGATCCCCTTGATCCCCACGTGCTCCCCCAAGCCAAACAGCTCGTCCTCTTCAGACCCTACACCGACTTTTACGATTTCCAACTCAGCCTCTTGGAAGCATTCCCTCGAGAAGCTGGCCGGGAACCTGGCTCAAACCGCATTCTCCCTTTTATGCCCGGTCCTGCCGACAAAGTGGACGACGAGGTGACTGCCGTACGACAGCATGAGCTGGACCAATACGTCCGCAAGCTCTGCGACTTGAACTCCCTTGGCGCCTCCTACGTCTTGGAGCACCAACTCATTCGCACCTTCCTTGCCCTCAAACCAGGGGACGTAGAGAACGACATCGAACCTCGCTATGACGAAATTAGCGCACTATTTCCCGATGGTGGAGAATCGGATCCTTCCGGGGGTGACTTGGTCACACGCGAGTTTGAACAAGAAGTTCGTGACACACTTGGTGAGATGAAACTGTCCGACAGGGATGATCGTAGCGACGTTTCGGACTATGGGGAGCATCACACTCCCCCTTTGCATTCCTACTCGAGAGCAGATGGCGCAGCCCACCAACGGTCCGATACACTTGCCTCTATTCGTCACACAGATGCGCTCCTTTATCAAACGGGGGAAATCTCAGCGCCTCACGGCGAGCGGCCAAACGGCCACACGAATGTGTTGCTGCCTTCGCGCGGATCAGGTATCTCAAATAGTCAATGGCCCGAGCATGCGACGTCGTCACCATCGTCCCTGCACTCGTCTCACCGATCCTTCACATCCCGCTCGCGTTCACGTTCCTCAGCCACTACCAACTTGAATGCGCCTCCCGTGTCTGCAAGTTACCCTCAGACCGCCTTTGTCAAGATCAAGATCTTCGACCCTGTCTCCGATGACCTGATCGCAATTCGCGTTCATCCCGAAGTGATGTACTCTGACCTCATGAATAAGGTCCAGACCCGCCTCGGCGACGGCATCTCCATTCTGAAGTACCGCGATAGTCTCCACAACGGGTTCGCAGAACTTGAGGGTGACGATGACCTACGCGACTGGCTAAAAAGTGCAGAGAAACACGTCTTATATGCTGAATGATATTCTAGTAATACCGGATATGTTTGTATGTGGGTGAAGATATCGGGTTATATCTTAGGTCTCTGTGAGATTCGTTCTCGTTTTCTGTGTTCATTTTCTCTTCGTTGTTACTCTTCTCCCTTGAGACGCTTCACTTTATAGTAATAGTTGTAGTCATTGTTTCACTCCCACAACCACCAGTACTAAGTGCTGATGCATGATGTCTCGACCGCAAGGCGTCCAAGCACCTTCTGAAACACTTCCGCCCACAGCTAGAGCAATCGCTCTTTTCCTCGCCTCAACCCCCACCGTTCAAGATGCTCAACCGGGTGTTCTCCACCAGCTCCTCGAGTTCGCGCAGCGCTACACCGCCCAAGTCTTGTCAGATGCACAAGTATACGCAGAACACGCCGGACGCCCCGGCGGATCCAAAATCGAGATGGACGACATCGTCTTGGCAGTACAGGCCCGCGTTGGATGGGAGTTTGGAGGCCGCGTGCCCAAGGAGGTGCGTCCGCCCCCGGTGGAATGGGACCCGTCCCTCCCCGCTCACGGGTCATAATGGCCTCTAGTATCTCATGTCCCTCGCATCGCAAACGAACGCGACGCCCCTCCCAGCAGTCCCGGAAGTCTTTGGTGTCCGGCTACCCCCGCCCTCGGAAACATTGACGTCCGTCGACTTTGACTTTGTACCGAACAAGCCTCCGCCGACCGTCAAGTTGTACGACGAGGAAGTGGAGGAGATCGAGGAGGACGAAGAGGTGGTGGTGGTGGTGCCGGGGGCGCAAGAGGACGAGGAGGACGATGCGGACATGGAGCTTGCTGCGATTCCGGTCACGAACGCGCCGATCACCCCGACTGATGTCGAAATGGGAGGGACGCCAGCACCAGTCATCGCAGGTGAAGCTCCGGAAGAGGATAGCGAGAATGGAGAGGAAGCGGATTTGTTTGGAGGGGGTGGAGATGATGATGATGATGAAAGCAATGCAGACGAAGCGATGGAGGAGGTACAGACAACTGGCACGCCTTCCAGTGGTGTCAAGCGAAAACTGGTGGAGGAAGAGGATTACGATTAACCAAGTTCGACCGAATGGCGTGTAACCAGAAGTACTGGGTGTAGTTTAGAATGATCTAATATGTATCACAACTACAAGGAGCGACAAGATAACCAGGTTGCAGAGCGTACTACGTTAAAGGTAACTTCTAGGGGATAGTGTGCCATCGATGATTAACGTTCATCGCTGCATCAAAACAGCCATGATGACGATCACTATAGCAATGAGGATGAGGATGATGGTGCTCCATGCTGGATAGTAACATCAGGTCAAAACACAAGAATAAGAGAAAGGGGAGAAAGGACTGACACTGGCCCCCAAAGACTTCCGGGATGCTCACCACGCGTATGGAGCTGTCAACGCCACCTGACACCAGTAGCTTCGAGGTAGGACTGAACCGAAGGGTAGTAATCGGGAACTCGTGTGCTTTCAAGATGGACAACAATGGCTAACGGTTTCGGCCTGTTAAGGTCATAGTGCAGAGTGTTCGTGCATCCTAACTCACTGTCAAAGTACCCGAGTCCAAAACACCGAGACTGTAGTCAGATGCACCGAACGCAAGTAGCTTGCCGTCCGAGCTGTGAAGCTTCACTTGGCCTGCTGGCCTACATGTGTTAAAGAAGTAAACGCACCTCACATCAAAACACGTCAAGTTACCGTCACAGACTTTCCGCATTGTTTCTATGTAGGCGTCCAAGGAACCGTTCTTTTCGGCAATTTTCCACTTCAGAACGTACGCCCGTTTCTTGGCAAGCTTCTGGTGTCTAACACGAGGTAGGGTTACATTGACCACGGAATACAATGTGTCCTGACGCGTGGGGTGCAACCTACAGAGACGGAGATTAGAACGGAGCGATTTGCACGTGTGGACTCACCGTGCAGCACGAAACGTGATGCTTGATCCTGATGGAACTCCAGATATCGAGGGAAGGCCCATGGTTTGAATCACGTCAAGCCCTTTATTATCTGAGATGCCATCCTCTGCTATGCGTATACGCCCAGCGACGAGGACGGTTGTAGGGAGAGCATACACAAAAAGCTTTGAGCTAGTAGCGAGAAAGAGCTGGAACGACAGGGTTTCTAAAGAAGCAGCATGAACGGGAAGGGGATTGACGTACGTGTGATGAAGAGAGTGTTGCATCGTATATTTCTCCTTCGCTGACATGTACTGAGCGGATCACAGGTAAAAGAGAGTCATAGTCGAGGAGAGAGAACTGAAGGATTTGGTTGAGAACGGTTGTAAAGTATTGATGAGGAATGTATTACATCGCGAGCGCCAGCAGTAACTAGATATTTGCCATCTGGTGAGAGGACAGTCACGCGCTGCAAGGCCGTGTAGATGGTATTCTCAGTAGCGGGTAAGAAAGACAAGACGAACCTGATAATCGTCAGCGTTGCCAGAGGTGAGTGTGCTGCACGTCCCAAGTGGTGCGATCCTTGGTGACACGTCAACGGCGAACGATAGGTAGATTGAGAGAAGTACTTGTGCTCGTCTGTGTTCACTGAGAACTTTCTACAGTTCTCGTTGTCCCCTTTCTCCACCCTTTCTGCACTGCTATTTATACCACAAACGAGAGTCCTGCTCTGCAACATGTGTTACTAAAAATTCACTGAGGTGCTGAGTATGTGGCCACCTGGGGGTGAGCTGCCATGCTCATTGGTGCGTCCTCATCTGCTTCTAGTTGCAGTTCGCTGAGGATATGCAGCTGTCTGTCATCAGATACACGAAATAGTCTCTAGTCGGGGGTTGGTGAATGGACGCATCCCGACGCGCAGTGAACTCACTAGTTTGTTCTTTATTCCTGACCTTGAAGCGCCGCCTCCGGCGCCAACAAGGACTTGATCATCGGCGATGAATGCAGACGAATAGACGGGAAAGGCGGGAAAGGGGTGTGCAGTGTGTCGGGCGCGCATGGGTGATACGCTCGTGTTCGCTGGCCGTATGAGTGAGCATGCGTGAGAAAGACCTTCCCTCAACAGACGGCTCAGTATGGCTACGGAACAGGCTACCGATGCTTACGTATCCTGGGGCACCTTGTCAATTGAGCGCCAGGGCAGCCCTCGTCAGATCCCTGAAGTCCTGGGTCCCGATGGACGATCCCGGAATCGCCCTACCACATCTCACTCTCCAGACCGTCACCGGAATTAGTGTGGCCATTGCTGGCAATGTGCTCATCTCTTTGGCCCTTAACCTCCAAAAACTCGCCCATTTGAGACTCGCCCACGGGCGTCAAAACGGTTCACCGGACGTGGAATGGGAGGGCGGGCGGCCAGGGTGCGACACGAGCACAATGATTTCCCATTCAGACACTGCGGCTCGCCTTGGTGCAGCCCAGCAGGCTTTGGAAGGGGAGTCTCAGCCACTCGTTCCCCACCGATCTTCCAGCCAACCTCCTCCATTATCCTATGGTTTGGCTAATTACAACGTTCCTGTCGCTGGAGATGATACTAGAAGCCGGAAAAGCAGCAATACTGCGCGATCCAGACAGCAACAGCGGAAACCTTCCTTCGTTTCACGTTTTCTACCTCCGCGGTCGATGATTGGCAATGGTTCTTCGAGTTCGTCGAATTATCGCGTGGATCTTTCAGATAGCTCATCGATACCGGTTGAGGACGTCCTTCCCGGACGAAACACCCGGACGAGCCATCAAGGCAAAGGCAAAGGCTCTGCCCGCCACACGGTTGAAGATGGAAAAGAGAGCGATTACCTACATTCTAAACTATGGTGTGCTACTCGTGACTTTTTGAATCTTTGACCCAACTCGTTCACGTAGGTGGTCCGGTTTCGTTCTGATGAACATTGGCGAGAGTGGGAACTTCATTTCTTATGCATTCGCACCCGCTTCGCTGGTTGCGCCACTTGGGACGGTGAGATGCTTAATTCACTCTGTCAGGCTGGCCACTCCCCTCAATGAATTTTCTAGTTTGCTATGGTTGCAAATTGCTTTTTTGCACCTTTGCTCTTAAACGAACGCTTCCGCCCGGTAAAGTAGATTTAGTGCAACCCAGGAGTGGGGTTTTAACAAGCTCGTATAGCGTGACATATTCGGAATCCTGCTTGCCATCATCGGAGCGACAACCGTGGTACTTTCCTCTCCATCATCGCATGGTCCACCGCCCGTGCTGACACCCAATGCCCTGGTTGAGGCGATAATCCAACGGCCTTTTGTGATCTTTTCGATTATATACTTGGTGGCTGCTATCATCCTTGGTGGTCTTAGTGAAGGTAGCCTGGGGAGGCGCGTGGTTGCGGTCGACGTTGGCCTATGTGCTATATTTGGTAGGGCCTCGTGGATTTGCGCGATTCGATCGCGGGTTTACTCTCTTGGCAGGTGGCTTTACGGTGCTAGCGACGAAAGCGATCTCTACACTTCTGACAAAGGAATGGGTGAAGATGGTGACCGAATGGATTACGTACCCCATCCTAGCAGTCAGCCCAGTCATTCTGCGTATTTTTCTGCGCTGATCGCCGTTGTAGGTACTTGTCATCACAGGTGTCCTTCAGATTCGATATCTCAACCGAGCATTGAGACGGTTTGACTCCAAAATCGTCATTCCAACCCAATTTGTATTTTTCACGCTGTCTGCCGTCGTCGGATCTGCGGTCCTATATGGCGACTTTCGGCGAGCATCGTTCCACGAAATGCTGACATTTCTCTATGGCTGTGCCGCTACGTTTTCAGGAGTCTTCGTCATTGCGAGTGGAAATACGAGCGAACCGGCACACGAAGAACGCCGTGATCCAGGAGGTAGGCAGCAGGCGGCCTCGAGGATCGATGGGGTTAGTTCGCTGGTGGCACAAAACCATCCAGCTCAAGGACCACCGAAAGTAGGTGCGCGCGAGATCCCAGGGCTCAGGCACAAGCGAAGCACGCTGAGTCTAGTGGGGTACACGCCCGTGCAGAACATTTTACTGGTACATACACCGCCGAGGGGTCGAATGGCACACAGGGAGGGGGAGTGAGGCAGAGATTCCCGATTACGTTCTATGCACTCATAGTATGATCACAAAGACCACGCACTAATGTGTCCAGATGGACTCCATTTGAATTATTTTGTGGATTGCATCACTTCCCAAAAAAGGAAGCGAGCCGAGACCGGGCGTATGACGTCAAGCAGCGGAGCTCCAACGGGCTGGAGTGACAAAAAGGACGTGCAATCCATAGGCATCTCTCACCCAGTCCCCCCCCTCCCTCCCTCCTCTACATTCACCGTCCTCGACCTCCTCAACAGCTCCGACAATGCCCGCCGTCGTGGCCGCCTTCAAGAGTATGTATGCCCCTCACTTGTTTGGAAGGCCGCGCTCTAACTCCGACGCCAACCTCCACGTCTGCCAGATCTCATCCGCAAACACCAAAACAATCGGCAAGCCGACTTGGACACGCCGTCGCAGGTATCTCAGGATATTACTACACAGCCTCAGTACTCGGAGCCTGCAATACCTCCCATAGAACAGCCCAAGCAATTCCACCCTTCTCCCGAAGCCGGTACGAAAAGAGAAATGGCTGCCGCTTCGGACGGACACCATCCCAAGTCAAACTTGCCCACGTATAAGGGGCTCGAGAACTTCAAGCTCATAGATAAGATGGGAGAGTCAGTCCATACTGTACACGTATGCGATGGGTCCAAATAACACTGGTGCTTTAGTGGTGCTTTCTCGAACGTCTACAAGGCGATTGACCTTTCGTCCGGTGAAAAAGTAGCCGGTGAGTACATCAGGATACATCCCAAGCCACCCGCTTGCTAAATATATTGCGTAGTCAAAGTAGTCCGAAGGCACGAATTGAACGCATCACAGGTAAGTACCCATGCCCGCGACCGTTCCCCAGTAGTTCATATCACCACACCCTCTTCCCCTCCACCGTACTTCCCCGTCCCCGCCTCCGCACATGTCACCTATCTACCATATCGTCCCTCTGTAAGGCCGGCGAAAAATATCTCAGCTCCCAGTTTAAGAAAAAGCCGCGCGCTACAGAGGTGACATCTTTACTTTCTGTTTCAAATCTGATACTACGGCACTAATTATACTTTCTTTCCCTCAAGCGTGCAAATATTCTCAAAGGTACGCTCAACCTGTTTGGGACGACAATGAGTCCTTAGTGGTTCGCAGAGGTTCAGATAATGCGCGGCATGAATCACCCATCAATAGTCAAGTTGATCTCGTTTTTCGAATCACCGGATTATTACTTCCTTATACTCGAGCGTGAGTAGGTATGCTCTCCCGACTCGGCAGTCTGGGTTCACGTATGTCATTAGTCATGGAAGGAGGGGAATTGTTCCACCAGATTGTTAAACTCACCTACTTCAGCGAAAATCTTGCGAGACACGTCATTCTTCAAGTTGCGCAAGGCATTCGATATATGCACGAAGAGCGCGGCGTGGTTCATCGGTGGGCCTCTCCAGAAAACAATGCTGTCCTCACCATTATCATTAACCCTTCCGGTTTGTAAAGGGATATCAAACCGGAGAATCTACTCTTCGAACAAATACCCATAATACCCTCCAAGGCGGTCATACGACGTCCATATGACGAGGACAAGGAAGATGAGGGGGAATTTATATCCGGAGTTGGTGGCGGCGGTATCGGGCGAGTCAAGATCGCTGACTTTGGCTTATCGAAAGTTGTCTGGAATGAAGAAACGATGACGCCATGCGGGACCGTCGGGTATACCGCTCCTGAAATCGTCAAAGATCAACGTTATTCCAAAAGTGTCGACATGTGGGCCCTTGGTTGCGTCCTCTACACGCTCCTTTGCGGATTCCCTCCTTTTTATGACGAGAGCATAAGTGTTCTGACCGAAAAAGTCGCCCGAGGATATTATACGTTTTTGAGCCCTTTCTGGGATCATATCAGTCATCCAGGTATCTTCATAATTTTCGAGAATGTAATCATCGATCTCATTGCACTTCTAGCGAAGGACCTCGTAGGGCACCTGCTGTGTGTGGATTCAGCTCAACGATATACAATAGACGAATTCCTGGCGCATCCTTGGTGTAGCACAGCTCCGGCTCCGTTACTTCCGCCAACACCCAACACTTATACCCGAACTCCACCGCTTGACTCGCCTCTTTTGACTGCCGCACATGGTGGAATCGAATCGGCACGCTCCCCTGGGTTGGCGACCTTGAAGGAAGCCTTCGATATCACGTATGCAGTGCACCGAATGGAAGAAGAAGGGGCACGTCGCCGCGCCTACAACGGACGGGGCGGGGCAGGAGCAAGGGGGTTTTTGCATGGGCTCAACGAGGACGATGAAGACAGCGATGCCGATGACAAAAGCCTACTCAATGAGGCCCGCCATCGACGAGGACAGGCTGATGGTGACGCTCCAGCAAATACGAAGGTAGCTGCAACACGAAGGGTGGATGTACCTGCAGTCGTGAATAGAATCCCAGAGAAGAATCTATGGGACGGGCGGGCCGGGCCACGCGATCGCGGCCGTCGCGCAGGGGGCCCGAAAAATTTCGCGTTGGACATGGACAATGCAACGCTGCTCAGCCGTCGCAACAAGAGGACAGCAACAGACGTTACGAATCCTATAACGCTGACAATAATCCCTCCAGGAAGCCCAATGCGTATCGAGTAGTGCTCCCCACGCTCCCTGACCTACCATCCCATGGACGTTATTTCGTGCTGGTTATTTGGACGGATTCTATGATTTCCCTCTCATTGTTCGGACCTACCAGATGGGTTTCATGCCCCTGCGATACACACCTTTCTGACTTGCATGCCGTACTCTTTCTCCCTCGGAACAACATAACTGGGCGTAGTGTAATATAGCAATGGACGCGATCCTGCGGCCAAGTTCCTATTGAAACCCACATGCTGTATTCTACCTTAATATCGCTGTTGTATGTTGTGCTTGCACTATATATACCTCGTGTACATCTTGCGATGAAACGCGGTGCGGGGTCATACAAGGCGGGGTACTTCTACCTTGCCATGCTTGAAAGACGAGATCGTAGGGGTAAGCCAATTCCTACGGAAATGTGATACTGGGTCTCTATACTAAACTATGGAATCTTCAGTCTTCTACAACGAGTATAGAAGCACCCCCGTCTCTGGTGACTCGGCGACGTGTCTTCATCAATATATACCGCCTTCCAAACTGGTTCAACTTCGGGATTTGGATTGAAGCAACCGCCCTCTGAGCACCTAGAGTGGCCGACACCTGCGGCCCGTCCGGAAATACACCAAATCCAGATGGTGCGAGCACAATAGCCTCCCCGGTCTGTACAGCACGGGTTGAGTAAGCACCATTAATAGAGTCCTTGTGCAAAGGGTCTCACCTCGAGCCTGACCACGCGGTCAAACGCGTCATCCGCAGATATGTCGGCGGAAACGTGTTTCGCGAGGTGTTCCCACCAAGACGGGGAAGAGAAACGATGCAAGATAGCGACGGTGCAGAGATCGAGGAGGACCGGGGGAACGACAGTTGGTTCTAGGACGAACGTTAAGAGAGGTATGAACTGGATTGGGGGCGGGGGAGGCGCTTGCCTTGGGTGCTGATGATGACACGCATCGCGAGATGCCGTTGCTCCCGCGCCAGCGTCAACAAGCACTTTGTGAGTCCTGACACGGTTTTGTGTGGAGAGAGATACTAGAGATGGGGAAGGTTCGTGAACGAAAATGTCGGGATCGTTTCGTGATCACTTGCCTTGTGGGCTTCGTCCACTACGAGTACCTTGCCCGTTCCGACTTCTGCCCGGACGAAGAGGCGAGTAACAATCTCGAATAATCCACACGCCGAGGCGGGATCGATGAATGGATCGGATAGGTCAATGACGGTTAGTTGTCCAGCTGCAAATCGTTCGGCTCGTGGACTGGTGCGGGGGCGGGTGTCCAGGAAAGAGGTTAGTAAGGCCATGCGTTGTTCCAAGCCGGTCAGCTGAGCTGGGTTGAACGACTCTTTCTTGTCCGCTAGTCGTTTCATGAATTTGTCATAGCAAAAATCTTCCCCTAGATCTCTGAGAATAGACTGGAACTGATCAGTCTCGACAGAAAGCAGAACAAGATCTTCACTTACAAGGACTCCTTGGATGTAGAGCGGAGCGGATTCGGACGATCCAACTGCCATCATTGACAGGAATGCCTGAGCATCGAGCTCGTCCTTTTTCAAGAGAAGCGGTTCTACCGTTACCCGCTCCCCAAGAGGGGCATATACAGCCGTCATCGTCCTGAGCGACGACCGTGAAACATACACTTTGACTCTAGGAGTGAGGACAGTAGGCATATCAGACAAAGCCACCCAGGCAGCTTCGCTTGGCCTGGCGCTGGGCCCTCCTTCACCAAAGTGAAGAACAAGGCCAGAGAGTGGTTTCTGCAAACAGCCAAGAAGACGCAAGTTCGGAATAAACATGCTCTCCAACAGGATCGAAACGGTATGGGATTTGCCCGATCCTTGCACTCCACAGACGACTGCGGAGAATGGGGCATTCTGTAATTCGCGAATGATGGTGAGCCTTTTGAAGATGGACGTTGTTCTTACCGTGTTAATATATAGGCGTGGGTCTGTCGGCGAGTATGCATGAGATCTATTGCTGAAAAGATATTATATCAGGCAAGAATTTGGCACTCTAAACTGACATACAATATATGCAGTGCGCGTCCCAGGACACCATACTGTGTCATGTTATCGCGGTATCCCGCGGCAACGTAGGCGTCACGAGTAACTATAGGGGCAGTTCGAAGCTCGTGGTCCTTGCTACGTCCTTGGGTGTCGTTTGCACCGTCATGAAGGAGGGCAAGCTCTTCCTGAAACGTACGTGTCAAAGAGATGCGATCGCCATAAACGCATTCAATACGCACGAAGACAGACCCCGAGTCTGGAGGAAGTAGATATGACGCATTACCGTTCACACCGTTTTCCGAGTTCTAGAAGTAATACGACAGACGCGAAAACACAATGTCCAACCTTGTCAGCCTGCACCATGTCGACAACAAAAGGACGGACGTAAGAGGCAGTTTGCTGCGCTGTGTTGCTCTTTGGAATAGCCATTCCTATAGTTATACTTGTCGCTGGGTTCGTGGTAGAGGTAGAGACTGACGGCTGGACCAACTCAGCGACATAAAAGGGCGAGGGTGGGGAGAATCATCCACCGTTGCCGCCTCAACCGAAGAAGGTGATGCATGTTTGATGGATGCAGGAATTGGGTCCCCGGCGCCACCTGCGGAAATCGAAGACGAGATGTTGCCGTTCTGCAATCGAATCAGAGGTACATTAACATCCGTACGTGGTGTCGACATGATGCGAATACCTCAGGTGAAAAGCGCAAATTAGGTGTGTGAGGATCCAACTTTGAATGGATGATATTTTGGGATAACGCCGGGCTGTAAGTGGAAGACACTTGACCCTTATGCTTCTTTGGTCCTGAACCCATCAAGGGCGGCGTCATCTCCTTGTTCCCTGCCCCGTTCATGCGGATGGAAAGGGTAGATCACGACCTGGAAGTTCAGGCGAAGCAGGTCTCTTTATACCTGCCATACAACACGATGCATGCTCCACGATAGGAGATCAGTGACTCGTGTAAGACTCGTGCGAGTGTGTCAGTGGAAGGGCCGAGAAAACGCGGCGTCCGCGTTGCAAGGTGACCTGTCAGGAGAACGATAAAACCCTTGTCCCCCGACCTCTGGTCTTATGCCCGACAGAACAATATCATGAGGGTTCGTTGTCGTGCAACAAATGACCCTGGAGTACTACAAGCCCATGGATTGCCGCGGACTTGGAATCACTTGGAACCAACTCGATGCCAGCGTTGTTCGACGTCCCCGGCTGGTCTGTACCATCTGCCCCGGTTTCTACCCAACACCAGTCGAAGAAACGCAAACGTGTTGCCGGTTCGGAAGAGCAGGAACTACTCCGCAACGCACAGGCCAACCTTGACAAGCTGATAGATTCTCTTGGTGGCAGCGCTGATGACGCAGGCGATGGATCACCGAAGAAGAAGAGCAAGAAAAAGTCCAACAAACCCACACCCCAACCTTCTTACCGTGATCAGCATGGCGAGGGCCTCCATGCCCAGGGAAAGCTGCGTAGCCAGGCCAACGCTTCAGTCCCCTCGGCGGTAGACCCACCCACCAGTACCAACAAAGCAGCGTTGCCGAGTAAGAAGGCAAAGAAGAAAAATACGAAGGGTGTAGTTCAGCCCAC